>WSFP011348561.1:0-35708 GCA_009831015.1 Picea engelmannii
GCCACATGTGAAGTGGGTTGCATTTTTCATTAAGAGAAAGAAAATCCAATAGTTGTGTTGAATAATTTTAGAAAGACATAGAGAAAATTGTAGTTAATGTATTGCCAATTTGCAAAGATAATGTTACATATTGTCATGTTAATTTTGATACAGTGATGGGTTAGTCAACTTCTTTTATTTTATTTCTTTATGGGTCCAAGATTGTAGAAAAATGGTTGGGGAATAGATGAGGTAGAGAAGCGATCAAAGAAGTTGACTGAGATGCAACTCAGGTTTAGTTGAATTGAGCACAACTGATGACAAGTAACATCCTTCGCCTATAAAATGTTAGGAAATGTAATTGCATTCTAACCCTAACATAAGATAGGAAGAAATATTTTAAGCTAGAAAAAAATGACAAAAGAAAACACACAATACATAAAGATTTTACCCTGGAAACCCAAACGGGGAAACCAACATTCCTTGAGCATCTTTCTCTCTTGTTATCTTATTCATCCAAAATAAAAAGTTACATGCCTAACCTTGGTCTACACCTAAGACACAATCGACATCATACTTTCTTGCTTTCACAAGAACAACCTTGTAGCCATTTTGGCTTACACCTACATGAACGACAACCTACTGCTAAATATTAGAATGAATATCAATGTTAATATCAATACAACACACCTTATCTATAGGATTTATAGTAGGTAAAACCTTAAAGAAAGGTGCCAAAATACGGTTATACATCCATGCATATCATTGGCCTCAAATCTCGTGAAACTCAGGATTCTGTTATAGTCAAATTCCAGCCAGATTACCAATTGACCTTGATTTGTTCTTCATCCGGTTGCCACATAACCGCTTGTTGACCTCTTGACGACTGACCTCTTTGACTTGTTGTTGATCACTTCGACTTCAAATTTCCTATCAGTTCAACTTCCAACCAATCCACCTCAACTTTCACATCCAGTCGATCCACCTTGACTCGACTTTCACTGCAAAGAATATAACAACCCAACATTCTCCCACCTGATGTATTATTTGATGAACATGGAGTTTTCCTAAAATTTTGTTTACAAACCTAAGGCATTAATTCCCATTACCTTTATACACTAAGAGAAATTCACAACACTCACATAATTGGTCAAAGAGTCTGCTATGTTTTCCAATGTGTCTACTATCTCTAGCAACACCTTGTTGCTTTCCACCACGTCTCTCATGAAATGGTATTGTACATCAATATTCTTAGTCTTGGAATGATAAACCGAGTTCTTTGCTACAAATATTTCACTTACAATGTTGCAATTTATCTTCATAACTTTTTTCTCAAACCTAATCCATGAACATAACCATTGCAATGATACTTCTTCTTTGCTTCCATGGGTGGCTGCCATGTATTCAACTTCTGTTGTTGACAAGGCTACAAACTCCTTTCACTTACTCATCCAACTGATTTCTCCACCAAACATATTGAACACATATCCACTAGTCGACCTTCGTCGATCTAGATCTCTATCCCAGTCGGTGTTGACAAATCCATGTACATCTACCTCACTGTAATCTCGAGGTTTCCCTTGGTAGCATATAGAATAGTATTTTGTGCCACAAAAATACCTGAATACTCTATTGAAAACTATCTAGTGCTCCTTTCCAGGTGTCAACATGTATCTACTCATCAGTCCCACTACATGGGAAATGTCTAGTCGAGTGCAGACCATCAAATACATTAGACTACCAACAAAAATTGTATAGGGAACACATGCCATGTTCTCTATTTCTTCCTATGTCTTTGGAAACTATTCAAAAGTTATCCTTCCTCCCATAGGAATTGACACCTTTACAGGTTTGTAGTCCTGCATGTTGAAACATTTCAAAATATTTTCAATATACTTCTTTTGATTCAACCAGAGCTTTCTAGTTGCTCAATCTCTCTTGATATCCATTGCGAGAATGAAGTTCGTTGCACCGAGATCCCTCATGTCTAACTTGGATTATAACTTATTCTTCACCTCCTTTATTGTATTCATGCTATTTCTGATAAAAACATGTCGTTGACATATAATGCTACATATATGAAACACCCACCTTCTTTCTTGGAATATATGCAGTGGTCTGCTTTGCTTCTCACAAATCCCAAACTAAGGATGTATGTGTCAAACTTTTGGTACCACATCCTTGATGATTTCTTTAGACCATAAAGGGATCTTTTCAATTTGCATACTAGATATTTCTTGCACTTTACTGTAAATCCTTTAGGTTGTTTCATGTAGATTTCTTATTTCAGTTCCTCATGTAGGAACATTGTCTTTAAATCCATTTTTTCTATTTCCAAATCAAATACTACAACTAGAGAATTTAGTACTCTAATGGAAGTTAATTTTGCAACAAAGGAAAAAATATCATTGAAGTCGACTCCTTCGACTATACTCTTTCACTACCAGTTGAGTTTTGAATTTATTGACTTGACCTGCTGCGTTCATCTTCTTCTTGAATACCCACTTGCTACCGATGAGATTTATTCCACTAAGATATTCATCTAAATCACATGTCTCATTCTTGTGTAAGGATTCCATTTCTTCGACCATGGTGTCCTTCCAGATTCTACCCTCTGTTGAGTCGAATGCCTCCCGGATTGACTTGGGCTCCTCGTTAGTGGTAGTTGACACAAGTGTGGAATGAAAGTTGGGTGGACTATACCTTTCGACTAGTTTTCTTACTCACTAGAACCTCCTTACAACTGGGGTTGGTTGTTCCACCTCTTCATCTGATTCAATCGACTCATATGAGTCATCTTCTTCTTCATTCTTCAGTTCAAATCACACCTTCTCTAGATCATTCTTTGTTTGAACCACCACTTCAGACTCATAATTCCTTCTGACTTATCTGAAGACCACATCTTGATTGTACAATATTTTCCTTGATGTAGGATCCCAATGCTTATATCCTTTCATTCCTTCTTTGTATCCAATGAAAATACATTTGACTACCTTCTTGTCCAACTCGCTCCTCTTTTCCTTGGGAAAATGAATGTATGCATCACATCCAAATACTTTGAGATGTGAAACCATAGGCTTCTTACTAAACCATACCTCATGTGGAGTCATGTTGACCAGTTCCAACAAAGAAGACATATTCACCATACATGCAGTGTCGACTGCCTATGCCCATAATTCTTGTGCAAGCCCAACACAATTGAGCATGCTCCTTGCCTTGTCCATGAACATTATGTTCATTCTCTCAGAAAATCCATTTTTCTATGGGGTATATAGTGTGTTATTTTGGTGTGCTATAACACACTACTTGCACAAATACACACAATCCCTTCCAAAGAATTCACCACCATCATTAGTTCTCAACACATTTATCTTCTTATCTGTCTGGTTTTCAACAAGAGACTTAAACTCTTTGAATTTATCGAAAACCTTTGATTTATTCCTCAAGAAATATATGCATGTCTTCCTAGAAAATTCATCTATGAAGGAGATATAATACAAGGATCCACCAAGCGAAGGCACTGAAACAGGGCCAAACACATCACTATGAACCAATTCTAGAATCCCCCTTACCCTTGTCACTCCAAATGGGAACCTAACCCAGTTTTGTTTTCCATATATGCAATGTTCACAAAAATTGACTTCTAAATTACATTCAAAAAAACCTTCGACCATACCTTTGTTATGCATAACTCAAAGTCCTTTTTCTCTGATGTGTCCCATCCTCTCATGCCATAGCATGGTCAGGTTGACTTGATTAAGACTTGTCGATTTGGTTTGAATTGACTTAGCTCGAGTCTATTCGAGTTGAGTCGAAGTCGATTCAACTTTAGGACCAATGATGTTGATACATCCAGTCAAGTCGACATTCACTAGTAACTTGTATAGGGTTCCAATCCGAACTCCTTTCATTAATACCATCACACTTTTGACCATTTTGCATGTATCCTTTTGAAATAGTGTGTGCACTCCTACATCACTCATCTTGTTGATATATATCAGGTTTCTTTCCAAACCCAAAATATGTAGCACACCTGGAAGGGTTCTACTCAACCCATCATGTAGTATCAGTTGGAATCTTCCCCATCCAGAAATTTTGGTTTTCAAGTTGTCCCCTAAGAATGCCTCTCCTCCTTCATATCATTCATATTCATAGAAACATTCTCTATGTGGTGACATATGATAGTATTTTCCTGAATCGATCAACCAAAAATCTTGATTCGAATGTGTACTAGTCGATGCCATATACACATCACCTCCTTTATCTGGAGTCATCTTTCTCTCATTCGATAGCTTCTCATCATATCATATACTGAATTCCATTGCATTCGACTTGTATTACTTTTTGTAATTCCCAACTTTATTGCATTTCCAACATCTTATCACTGACTGCACCGAGGACTCAAAATTTCTACCGGAGAATTTTCCTATATCTTTGTCAACCAGTCGACCTCTCACCACTAATGCATATTTGGTTGAACCTTCCATGTTCTTCCTTCTCATTTCTTCTAACAATATAGATGCGACCACGTATTCTATTGCTAATGTTGTTGAATTACTCCCTATAACCATGACTAATCTATCCCAAGAGTTTGGAAAATAACATAATAGGCTAATACATTTCTCCTCCTTAGTGATTTTTGTTGGGTATATGTTATATTCTTTGCATGACTAGCTTTAGTGTATGCTACGTTGCGCAGGGGTTCGGGGGAAACTCCCCCGATAATTGTTTTTCCTTGGGAAACATGTCACATTTTTTCCTCATTTTTCATGTTGCCTTGATTTTCACATCCATTGTTGGGCGGTTTTTCGGCACATGGTTTTTGCCAATCGTTTTCTATTTCCGGTTAAGGAATTAGGGTTGTTGACTAATCTAGGTCATTGGGTTAGGATTTTGGATGTCGTTGGATCCTATATGTATGTTGTATTGTAAATAATGTATCACTATGAATGAATATAGAATATGCTGGTTTTCCTAGTTTGGGTTTCCAGGGGAAAAATATTTGTGTAATGTATGTATTTTCCATTGTATCTTTTATGCTCTTTTACTGAAAATATGTTTGCAGTAAATATTGCACGAGGTTAAAATATACATTTGGTATCAAAGATTTGTTGGCTTCAGGGGGATGCCTTTGTGGTCAAGGGTTTCGCTCAAGACTGTGATAAGCCTTGTTACAGTGGGAGATCCGTGGTGTTGATTTTTTAGGTGAAAAGAAAGGCAAGTAGTTTGAAAATGGAGATTGAGAAGTTTAATGGGAAAAGTTTTGAGCCATGGAAGCTCAATATGGAAGATCTGTTGGTGGATAGGGTTTAGTGGATCATGGTGGCTCCAAGTACTGCACCTACAGGAACTTCAACAGATGACTGGAAAAAGTTGAATCAGAAGGCGAAGAGCACAATCTGACTATGTTTCTCAGATTAAGTATCACTGAATGTGTCAGAGGAAGCTACAACCAAATATTTATGGGATAAGTTGGGGAAGTTGTATCAGTCTAAGTCCCTAGTAAATAAACTATTCCTGAGAAAGAAGCTCTATAACCCGAGGATGAGAGATGGAGACTTGGTGGCTGGTGGAAGAGCATTTGAATGCCTTCAATACTGTGGTAAGTCAGTTAGAATATGTTGAGATTAAAATTTCAGATGAAGATAAGTGTATCAATTTACTATGACCTTTACTAGACTCGTGGGATAGTGTGGTTGTGGCCATAGGTAGTAATACAACTGCCTTGAATTTTGATGAAGTGGTCTCATCCTTGTTGTTGGAGGAGATTAGACGAAAGAACATGGAAGGATAGAGTACATATGCATTATTTTCAAGAAGACGCTCCCAGGAAATAAATATATCTATGTCCTCAAGTCGAATATCTAAGTCTAAGGGAAGATCTAAGTGTCCTATAAAGTTTATAAAGGTATGCTGGAGATGTGGAAAAGAAGGGCACTACAAGAATCAATGTAGATCCAAAGTTGAGAAAAAGAAGGGATCTGAAGAATCTCCTTCTACAGAAGAAAATACCTCCAAGGAAGAAGGAGGGGATGTGTACTTGGCTTCTTCAAGCACACATACAAATCATGAGGCATGGTTGGTTGAATCAGGTGCATCCTTTCATATAACTCCCCACAGGGAGTGGTTCTGTGAATATGAAAGGTATGATGGAGGTAATGTTTTGCTAGGTGATGACTCGACAACCAGAATCATAGGTCGAGGAAAAGTCATGTTGAGGCTCATAGATGGAAGCATTAGAACATTACATGGTGTTCTGCACATCCCGGGATTGGCCAAAAATTTGGTTTATGTAAGAAAAATGGACGATGCAGGGGTAAAAACAATAGTTGAAAAGGAAACCTGTAGGATGGTTCGAGGAGCAATGGTGCTGCTAAAGGGAGTTCGGTTTGGAAATCTGTATAAGCTACATGGAAGAACTATTAGTGATGGGTGTAATAGTTCCATTGTTCCTGATATTGGAGTTGAATAAGAAAGAAATCCTACAGTCTCTGGAGAAAAGGTTTTGCTGTGGAATCAAAGACTGGGGCATATCGAAGAGAAGGGTCTTCGACTACTACACAGTAAAGGTATGGTTGAATATGTGTCTAACTGCTCTCTGTATTTTGATTTTTGTGAACATTTTTTATATGAGAAGCAGAGTCGGGTAAGATTCTCCTCTGGTGCAACGAGGGAAGAATGAATTTTACAGCTAGTTCACAATGATGTGTTTGGACCTGTGTCAGTTCCATCATTGGGAAAATCTATGTACTATGTCTCATTTGTAGATGAATTCTCAAGGAATACTTGGATATATTTCCTCAGGAAGAAATCTGAAGTCTTTGACAGGTTTAAAGAGTTTAAGGCACTTGTTGAGAATCAAACAAACAAAATAATTAAGGTGTTGAGGACAGATAATGGCAGAGAGTTCTGCAAGAATAATTTTGAAGAATTCTGTAAGAAGTGCGGTATAGAAAGGAAAACGACTACTCCATATACACCTCAACAAAAAGGATGAACATGATGTTGATGGAAAAATCAAGGTTCATGCTCAGTGGTGTCGGGTTAGGGCAAGAATTATGGGTGGAGGCAGTGGGTATTGCATGTTACCTGGTCAATAGATCACCCTCATCAGTGTTGGATGACAAAACTCCACAAAAGGTATGGACTGGTAAGAAGCCTTCTCTCACACATCTCAAGGTATTTTGATGTGAATCCTATGTTGACGTTCCAAAGGAAAACATGAGTAAGCTAAATAAGAAGGTTGAAAAGTGTATGTTTATTGGGTATAAAGTTGGTCTCAAAGGTTATAAGCTTTGGAAGTCAGAAACTAAGAAGGTTGTGTATAGACGAGATGTGGTATTTAGAGAAATGAAGGATGTTGTTAAATAGGAAGTCCTACCAAGTAAGGAAGAACCAAAGAAAGTAGAGTTTGATTTAAAGGATGATGAATCAGACTCTATAGAAGAACACGAATAAGAAGAAGAAGATCCTCATACTCCAGTATTGAGGAGATTAGTTCAAGAAAGAAGGTTGCTAGAAAGGTATACTCCATCCGATTTCTATTAAAAATTTTCTTTGTCTATTACTGATGATGATCCTAGAACCGTCAGGGAGGCAGTGGATTCAGAGGATGGAAATCTTTGGAAAAATGCCATGGATGAAGAAATGACATCCTTGGATAAGAATGAGGCTTGAGATATAGTGGAGTTTCCAACTAGAAGAAATCTCATTGGAAACAAATGGGTAGTTAAAAGTAAGATGAATGCAGAAGGTAAAGTAGAGAAATACAAAGCTCAGTTAGTAGCAAAGGGTTATTCCCAGGTTGAGGGAATTAATTTTGGTGATATTTTTTTTCATGTTGCCAGGTTAAATTCTATAATATTTATGTTATCTATTGTTGATGCATTTGATTTTGAAGTAGAACAAATGGATGTGAAGACAACATTCCTACATGGGGATTTGGAAGAACAAATCTATATGAAGAAGCTAGAAGGATTTCTTGTGAAAGGAAAGAAGGAGCTGATATGCAAGTTGAACAAGTCCATGTATGGTTTAAAACAATCACCAAGGATGTGGTATCAAAAAATTGATACTTATATGTTGGGACTTGCCTTCAAAAGAAACAAAGAGGATCACTGTGTATATTTTAAATTAATTGGTGATCATTTGATTTATTTGGTCTTGTATCTAGATGACATGTTGTTGATAGGAAACAACAAGGAGATTATCTAGGATGTGAAAAAACAATTGTCCTCCAAATTTGACATGAAGGATATCGATGCTTCAAATTTCATTTTGGGCATGGAAATTAAAAGAGATTGGAAAAAGAGGAAACTATGGTTAAATCAGAGAAAATATGTCGAGACAATATTGCACAGGTTTAATATGCAGGAATGTAAACCAATCAAGGTCCCTATTCTTGTTGGTGTAAATTTATCTATGGATCACTGTCCCAAGACACATGAAGAGGAGGAGGACATGTCTCATGTTCCATGTTATGATCCGAATGCCTACAAATATCATAAAATAATAGAAGTACACACCATGTACAAAATGTCAACGTGGAGCACAACTCCAATACAGATAAGTTACACAATAACTCCTTAAAGAATAGGGGAATCCCCTCCAAAGAACCAAATCCATTTCATACTTCACAATTCACCTCTCAATAATGAACACATGATCTCTTATATATAGTTATTCACACTTGCACATGAGGCCCCTTTATCATTAGGTTGACCCTATTACATATGTATTTACACATTACATGTACATTTAGGCCCATATATGCCCCCCCTTGGGGTCATATCATATACATTTAGCCATATATATGCCCCCCTTGGGTCATAATATTCCATATTCGAGTGAAGTTGGCAGTTTGATGTATGCATTGGTCTATATTAGACCAAACATTACACACACAGTGGGATTTTTGAGTAGGTATATGTCAAAACCAGGGAAGGAGCATTGGGCAACCGTAAAAAGTGTTTTCAGGTATTTGCGTGGCACTGCTAGCTATGGATTGTGCTACCAAGGAAGACCATGATTGGACAGAGTGTTGGACATACATGAATTTGTGGATGCAGACTGAGTTGGAGATCTGGATCGTAGGAGATCTACAAGTGGGTATGTGTTTAACCTATTTGGAGGAGCAATTAGTTGAATGAGCAAAAGACATGATGTAGTGGCTCTTTCAACTATAGAAGCTGAATACATGGCATCCACTCATGCAAGTAAGGAATCGATATGGTTACAAATATTGTGTTTAGGTATTGGGTTGGTACAACAAGCTGTAAGGATAGATTGTGACAGTCAAACTGCAATTTTTCTGGCGAAGAACCCGACTTATCATTCAAAGACAAAGAAATTTGATATTCAATATCACTTTGTGAGAGAAATGGTTGAAGAAAAGAAAGTGTTGTTGATGAAGGTGGACACTTTGAATAATGTTCCAGATTCATTAAAAAAATCTGTGAGCATTGAGAAGTTCTCTTGGTGTAGAGGATCCATGGCCATTGTTGCCCTGGATTGTTAACTATGTAACCATGTAACCCCTTGTATGCAAAGAAAACAAGTGGGAGAATGTTGGGTATGTGTTATATTCTTTCCACAACCAAATTTAGTGTCTGCTACGTTGTGCTAGGTGCGCAGGGGGCAGTGCCCCCAAGAATATTTTTGCCCGGAGAAACGTGTCACATTTTTTCCTCGTTTTTCGTCTCCTTGATTTTCATGTCCATTGTTGGGCGGTTTTTCGACACATGATTTTTGCCAATGGTTTTCTATTTTTGGTTAAGAAAATAGGGTTGTTGACTAATCCAAGCCATTGGGTTAGGGTTTTGGATGCTGCTGGATCCTATATTTATATTGGATTGTAAATAATGTATCACTATGAATGAATATAGAATATGTTGGTTTTCTTGGTTTGGGATTCCAGGGGAAAAATCTCTGTGTAACATGTGTATTTTCCATTGTATCTTTTCTGTTCTTTTACTGAAAATTTGTTTGCAGTAAATATTGTACAAGGTTAAAATATAGAATTTTGATATCCACGAATGATAACTGGTTTATTATGGTATTAAATGCATTTAAAATCTTAGTTACTGAACCATCATGACCCATCCTCAAAAGATATAGTTTCTTTATAAGGAGTAACTTATTTACCAAGGATTTCGACTGGTACAAGCTTCCCAACTTGTCCCACATTTTCTTGGACAAATCTTCACTCAAGACATTCAACAACACTGAATCTGCAAGACAAAGACGAATCGTACTCCTTTACCTTCTCTCGAGTTTCTCCCATTCTTCCCTGGACACGCATGTCAAAATGGTAACTGGACAGACTGCTACCCATTATTCTTGATCTACAAGGATATCTTCAAGCTTCCAAAGCTCAAAATTTTGGTAATTTAACTTTTCAATCTCTATCCTCGAATTGCTTTCCATTCTTTAAGCATGACTTTAAAGATATATGACTTACAACTCTTACCATACATAGGGTTTAACTCAGATCCAAGGTTGTTGTGCATTCAAATTTCTTGAGGTGAATTGAAAATAAACCATATATGTGTTTTTTGAGCATCTTATTTAAAGGAACGAGTCTTTAACAAGCCTAATATTATCAATCATCAGTCATCAGGAGTAATTGACTGATATGATCTTGGTGTTGACAATCGACTTTTGGTTAGCACTAACTTATGAAGAAAATCTCACTGGAGTACAAGATATTTGTCCATGTGATATTTTGACCTAGAACATATGCCAATGAAAGCATAACCCAACTACAGAGGCACCAATCGAAAATGAGCCTTAGTTGATGGAGAAAATACATTGGAGTAATGCAATAGTCCCCACCATCAACAAATGGAGGCCAAGTCAATCAATAGACTAAGTTTATGGAGTTGTCGACATATAAAGCCAATTGAATACCAATTTACAACCAAAGACCCCCTCACCACTTGAATGAATATTGGTGTATGACTACCAATGATGAAGGGAGAAAACTAATTAAGAGGCATGTTAACTACATTTGGAAGGTGTAAAAACAAAGAAAGATAATCTAGATTCTTTATTACAACACTTTATATCTAGTGTTTTAGATAACTATGTAATTCATGAAAGAGATTTTATTAATGTTAGAGAAATGAACATGTTGAGTTGATACAAGGTGAATGTAATAAATAAACAAGATGACCACCTACTACAACTAATTGGACATAGACGATGTGTAAAATAATTTTCATGGGCATCAGAGGAAGTTCTTGATTTTTGACTAATTCTCAAGTTGGATTAGAGCATAATCAACTTGAGCCATAGACAATGTCAATGTTGATCTAACTATTTCATATTTTATTGAGATGATAAGTGAATAATATCATGGTATCAAAATTGCAATTAATAATGCATTGCTAAACCCCCCCCATAAAAGAAAAGAAATGCCAGGAGGGGATCAATGGTGAGTTGCATAGTTTGGATGAAGGCATGTTTTTGACATGCAAGGATTAATTCTTTTTGACATAAGTGTGTTTTTGGTCCCATTTTCATACTGAGTTGGTATAAAATAATTTTAATAACTCATTATGAGTAGTTCACCACAGAGTAACTAAGAATTCCGAGTCAACTGATATGAAACCAAATGAGACAAAATAAACTAGATATAAATCAATGCTGACAGATGAATGCAACCAACTGACACACTATGGATTATTTTTCTATGGCCATGAGTTTGAGGTATTTGTCAAAAAGTGTAATTATTTTGTGCAAATGCCATATAGAGTTTTGTAGGTGTCAAATACGATTGCAAAATGTATCACGGGTCCTTAATCAAAAACATATCAGGTACATTGAGTTATTTTAAACCACACAATTGATATAATAGGCATGAAGAGTGCCATTAATGTAAATGGAGTCATATTATAAAATGTTACACGAGGGAAGTAGTTGAGTCTAGTCTTAGTGGCTAAAAAACATAAAAAGAATGTTGTCGATTGAGTTAATTGAGTCATCATCATTGTAAAATTTGAGGGGAGGGTGTTAAATGTGAGTCCTCAAGGCACGTGATTGAATCTACCTCTCTCAATGAAACTAAGCCTCTTGCCAATGAGAGTTGGTTATTAACTGATAACATGAAAAGAATTGAGAAAATACCTACATGCAAGATTTTTTGTAATAGAATCATACTATCAGTTAGGAGAGTTGTATAAATTGAGTCTAGTGTCTAGAGAGTCATCACCATACAATATAGAGTCTTAATTGAGTCATACTTGAGTTTTAGTCGAGTCCAATCCTTCATGTATGTGGATTTGGAACTCTAGAAAAGTGAAGAAGACTTCCATAATTGAAGACATTAAAGCATTGGATTAGAGTTTGAAGAACTAACATAGATGTAGAGAGAACGCCCTTGATTGATTGAAAACAACAAGGTTTGACTGAGTGGAGATATTTTAAAAAAGAAAAAGAAAATATTTAGATTGAGTAGGGGAGATAAGAGTTTAACCGAGTGACACAGATATTTTGACAGAATCAAAGCACCATGCATAGTTATGATTGAGCATTTAGAAAGGGAAGCGAACAAACAACCATTAAGTATTCATATGGGCACTTGATTGAGAGATTTTGTAGCATTGAAGTTCAATATCTATCAAGAGTTATTGCACATGATTAATGAGCATGTAGACTTGTAGAGATTATTGATTTCAAGATTCTCACTATAATGACAAGGAAAAAAATCATTTAATAAAGAGACATAATATGATACACACATAAAGAGCCTAAAGAAAATGATGATGACACAAGAACAAATGAAATGATTGAGCCCCTTGGTATATGATTTGCATAGTATTTATTTGGGTTGTGATCATAAAGAAGTGAAGAAACAATGAAGCATCAAGTTCATAGGATGATAACCCTACCTAGGGTGAGTCTAGAAGTCTAACTAGTTGTGGAACATGAAGGAAATACAATGGTTCATGGGGATACAATTTAGTTGAACATCGAGTTGACAGAATGCTAACCCTATATGAATTGAGATATGAAGGCCAACTGTAGAAGTGGAAGCAATCATGTTGGTAATTAATCTAGAAGAAATGTTACAAAGAGTAAAAGATCACAATAAACCTTGTATACGAGTATCTTCCTACATAGCCAATGAATGTTGAAGTTGATTACCTAGGCAGACCAATATGCATGGTTGATGCATAGTGAGGATACTTAACTAGGAGTGGTGAACCAAGATGTTGTTGCATAGTTTCTTTGGGATGAAGCAAGACTTTGAGGTTGTGAGAGATGTTGGGAGGCCTCTTAGGCCCTAGTAAAAGTCATCTACATTGTATTAATATAATAGAATATATGAATGTAAATTTAAATATATGAATACAATAAATGTACAAGTAAATAAGTGGTTGGTTAACCTTCCCAAATATATGTCTTAAGCATTTACATGTGTATTTAGCGATATGTAGTATTTTCCTAAATGCATGTTGAAACCCTAGTTTCAATATGGCCCATGCAAATAAAGGAAGGAATATTGGGATGCATTCTTTGCACATGATTTTGTAAAAAATAATTATAACATTGTGGGTAGTGATCCTAGTTTTTTCACTTCTAGAGATAAAATTTTGGGAGAAGTAGCTCAAATGGACCTACTTGTAGATTATTTCCTCCATAACATTGATTAGTCTCAAGGGTATGCGATATTGAAACCATAAGGTTAGTACCAACATAGAGGATTTTTTTAGCAATAAATGAGGGTATCTTCAAAAGGCTCTATATATTTTTAGTCTTTGAATAGCTTATATTAGACTAGGAAAGAATCAAGTCTTGGTCTCCCTTGAAAGTTTTTCTAACCATTCCCCAATATTTCTCAAAGTAAAAAAGGATGGGATTAATCCAAATGGATTTTTCCAATTTAATTTTATTTGACTTGAAGAGGAAGAGTTTATGATTTTTCTAAAAGTTGAATGGAGGTACTTCTCCCCAGTAATTCGAGAGTGATACTTTTTCAATTTGTAAAGATTTTAAAAGGTTCAAGACATAAACCTTAAATTGGGCCAAGGAAAAATATTGTTCTTTGAGGAACAATTGGTGGAAGTAAAAGCCAATATTTTTCATTTTTTGTTTGTTCATAATACTAATGGTGTGTTTTCCAAAGAAGAAAATATGCACCTTAAAGACTTGGAGGAAAATAAAAGGAATTTGCTAGATTGGGAAGACTCCAAGAGGACAATGAAGAGTCAAGCCTTGTGGTATCCCAAGGGTACAAGAACACTATTTTTTTCAAAATTATGCTAAGTAGAGGAAAAATGAAAACACCATTTAATAAATTAAGAATTATGATGACAATTTAGTGTGAAGGTTCAACGATATAGTTGACTTAGGGGCTTCTCATTTAAAAAAATCTACCAGGAAACAATTAGTAGGGCCAACATAGAAAATATTGTTAATTGGCCTCTTACTTCCCTATATTTATTAAAGAATATATGAATGAGGGATTCATGGATGATGTTCCAAAGGAGTTAAAATATGTTGTGGAATATTTTCAGAAGGACCAAAGTCTTGGGCTTGATGGTTGGTCTATTGATTTTTATCTAGGGTTATATTATTATATTGAAGATAACCTATTAAAAGTACCAGAGGAATCAAGGATTTCATACAATATTATAGCCTCTATCAACTCTACAATCATAATTTTTATTTCTAAAAACGATAATCCACCTTCATTTGAGGAGTTCATATTGATTTCCCTTTGTAATGCCCAAACAATGTCCTTTATAAAATTATTGCTAAAGTTATTACTAGGAGAATTAAGGGGGTATTCTAACAGATTATATCAGAGGAATAATTTGGGTTTCTCAGTAATAAGAAGATCCATGATTTAATTAGATTTTCAAAAGAGACCTATTGATGGGTCCTAGATCCCTTTAGTTCAACAATAGGAACCAAACCCACCACTAAGGCCCAATTAGACTATGCAACGTTTAATGGCGGAATGGTTCTCCAGATCTTGCGATCCGACCAATTAATCGATGGGATTTACGTTTTCTTGTGAAGGCGTCTCCTTCAGTTTGGACTTTTTATTTTTGTATTTTCTTTTAGGTGGGACTGATATAATATTGTAAGCCGATATAAACCAACTTGGCAACAAAACGGTAAAAGATTCTAAATACTGGAGAAGAGGCTGAGCTTGGGATAACCCGCTACTCGAGCATGCAAAGAAAATAATTCACCTACTCTATTCCTCCATCACATAGTAACAAAATGATTCATATTCATCATTAAAATGAAGAACTGTAAAACATTGCATCAGATAACTTAACAATAGATTTAATAACTCTTACTCATTACAACATCCATTCATGAAACAAGATAAGAAATAATTCTTCTCCACATCCAATCACACATGCATTTGATGAAAATATAACTTGTCTCTGGTCTAGAAGGACTTCTCAATTAAAGCTAGCTCAGAAATAGTTCTTAACAAACCAAAAAAAAGAGTTTCTTGCAGCAACCATCGACCTTTAACTAATTGGCCGATGTGCTTATTTATAACATAAAATTCAACTGAAAATAGAGGCTAAGTGCAAATAAATAAACAAAATTCGCCAGGTGGCATTCTCTTCTAACAATTTTTTTAACACTCGACTCAAGATATCACTTGAAAGGGTGACTTTTCTCATACTCTGACCAACTGATGAACAACTCCTCGCAGGTTTGGGCATATGGAAATATGTGATGTTCCATCAGGGTCGCGTAAACTTCTTTGATCTCCACCACATGTGCCCGATACTTGACCATACTAGCACTTAACCGATGAACCACAATTTGAGCGTTGATCGGATGTTCCAGAAATTGTTGCACCTATCCTGATGTTGTGTCGGTCACCTTTTCTAGTCTTTCGGCCCATGAAGAATCTTGTTTGGTATGTGATTCGACTATATTGTGCAAGTCAACAAAGTCATCGGGTGTGCTGAATCAGGTCGTTTGATATACTTCATCACCTAGTTGATCTTCGAACCTAGTTTCTCTCGGATCCCTTGACGAAGTTACAGAGCCAATTTTTCTCGATAGTCGTAGGGATATTTCCTGCAATCGGAATTAAAATCCTTTAAAAATTGCTTACAAAACAATACTCGGCGAAATATATGTAAAAACGTAAGAGTGAAGAATCCAGACTGGTGCATACCTGTAAAGCTCGCTAAGTTTGGTTGTTTGATACTTACATGGTCTCTGCAACCCTTCAAATTACCTGCACTGTCTCTGTTAGCGTCGCCATTTTCCTTCAGTTAGGGTGGGTTACATCCATGCGCCATAGCATGAAAGACCAGGTACGAAAAACATGAGAGTTAAATTCATGCAAGTGGTCGGTTGGCCCTTGGGGTCGAGAAAGGATGTCAGAGCCCAACATGTGCCAAAAGTACTAGTAAGTTCCAAAAGAGTCGAATGCTGTCATAATGGAAGTCGTTAAATGCTTCAGGTTGAGGCAAGTTGCTCAAACAAGAGTCACATCAGCAAGTGCATCAACCATTATTATCTCATTATGGAGGCTGGGGAATTTAAAAAATAAATTGAGGTGACTGTACCACACATCCTCTGCAACTCCTATCGACTGCATCTCACACGCCCCGAATCATACCCGTCGCGCGGATGTGACACATAAATTCTTTAAAACATCCCGTCGCAAGGCATTCAGTGTTCCCTTGCACTTTTCGACTCACTGCCTGCTCCGTTATAAATTCTAGATGTTCTGTATGTGTTCTACTTACTAGTCGAGTTAATGCACTGACTCATCTCGTGAGCCCAACTCGATCAAATTATTTTCTTTGGGCCTTTGTCGAGTCACCCATGCATAAGGTAGATACGTTGTCACACCATGCGAACTCCTCAAAACTCAAGACGGGGCCTGCGAGGTAGTCAAAGTGCCAGGCCTAAGCCCTAAAATGCCTGGGACTCGTTCTTATTTGCAGCGGGTGTTCCTGAGGCTTCAAACGAGAATTCCTACCTTCCCGTGGAAATGATGGTATCGCCCCATGCAGAGGCCGAAGTGGAATAAGTTACACCGGAAGGACACAGGTTGGAAGGCACACTTCCTCAACAACAGATACCAAAAAGGAGAGGAAGGCCCAGGAAGAATAAGGAAGTCTAGGAAAACCAAATCCCGATTGATTCGTGCACACGATCGGCCGCCGAGGAGTTCCTAAGGCGCGCTATCCGGCTCGAGCCGATCGAAACTGCAAGAGTCAAGGAAGTAGAAGCAGAATGAGGAGGACATAAGCCTTGGGTTCTGTTGTTCAAGAACCTAGTCAGCAGTTGGAGTAGGCACAACTCTCCATAGCTAAACTCTACCAAGAAAATAGAGAACTACGACGACAGTTGACGACAAAGACCCTTGAGGTGTCAGCACCACAAGGTCGTGAAGGGAACACAACCTAGCTCAAGAGGCAACTTTGGGAGGTGAAAGATACGATAGTGCAGCTGCGCGAAGCGCAAAGAGTGTCAGAAGAGAAAAAAATGAAAACACCTCAGGGAGTGCGAAACACCCGGGAGGAAATTCCGCACGTAGAAGAGGCATGATTGGCGAACTCTGTTTTGTATTCTCAGACGTGACACAAACTTTTGATAAATTTCTCTTTTTTGTGGAGATTTTCATGTTATTAATGTAACCTGGTTAGCTGGCCAAAACGTGTAGACAGTTTCTACTGTATGTAACCTGAGCTCAACGACAATATAATATATATAAAGTCTCAAAACTTTGACGAAAGGATTCTGGTTATAGCGGTTGAATGCATCGTTTCTTCTCTTTACGTGTGTATCTATTGGGTTCTTTGTCCAATTTTCTTGTAAGTTAGCCCCAATTTTATACTTAGTGTTGCTCCGAGTTGCTTTTCATTCTTTGTTGATATCCTTTTGCAAAAAAAAAACCTCCGACACTAATTGATTTCATTGTACGATGCTGACGTGGCATCACTGACTAGGGACACATGGTACTAAAGACTGGGAACTTAGCTCGTGGGTACTAGTAGGACTCGAGACTTTGTTTAGGTAGAGAACTCTAAGATTTACTTGGGACTGCCAATGCCGAAAAAGGTATTGGGGATCGACTTTCAGAAATAAACCTATCGCGTAGTTTCCTTGTGGATTATCGTCCTCGAAAAGCCCCCAATACTGAAAACATTTCGGAAGTCGACGATCGACGATATAATTTATTTCTTCATCAGAGCTTACTCCTTTAGCCTTTTGCTGATGCTGAATGATCCAGGTGGATATCGGTGGCCACCCACCTTTTCCAACTGGCTCAAAACAATTTTTTGGCAATTTTGGCAATTTACTATTTTTATCAGTTTTAACTTTCGGGGCCATTTTGAGGGCCTAAATGAAGTTTTTTCAAGATCGAGCTTCTCAATGATAGACAAAGGCATGATTGAGCCCCCAAAATGAACATCCTCGACAATACCTTTCCAATGGGCTATCATGCGCCTAAAACGGAGATCGTATGCAAAAGTTACGACCCCAGGAAGTTGATGTACTAACTTACCCAAACGGGGCCCACATGACTTTTGGCGCTTCATCTCCTAGGGTTAGGTTTTTGGATGTCTAGGGTTTTGGCATTCCTGTTTATTGTAAAAATTCCTTCAGAGCCTCATTGTAATCATCTTCTTGCGAATGAGCACAACCGTCACATCTCTTCTCAGAGATAAACCGCCACCATTCCAACAAGCTTGTTTTCCGCTGCATTTTACAGTTTCAACTTATTTCCTTATTGAATAGAAAACCAGTTTTACTATATCTCTGTTATTTTGTGTTAAGAAAATTTTAATAATCTACATTCATTTTGTTCTGCTCATAAAATCCGGATTAGTGGTATCAGAGCGGTCTGCTCCTTGTCGTCTTAATGCATGTCCCCAACGAGGTCAGAGTACAAAGAGTTGGGTCTTGGGCTTGTTTCTCTTGAGGAAAAAAGCTCTCACATGCCCAAGCGACCTCTCATGGCAGGAGAAAATAAATATGATGGGATAGGAGATCCTTTCAAACTTTTGATTGAGGAAGCCCTCATGCAACATAGGAACGAGATGATGGATAGTTTCGCGCAAATCCTTCGACGACTACCAACATGTGACACATCTTCTTCGAGAAGAGGCGTCACCCCCTTCAAGGTACAAATAAACTTCAATATTCCTATATTTGAAGTTTAGATAGATGCAAATGCTATAGACAAGTGGTTGAATCTACTAGAAGGGTATTTTTCTGTCCATAACTTTTCGAATAGAGAAAAGATTACTTTTGCGCTCCTCAAATTCGTTCCCCATGTCAAAGATTGGTGGAAAAATTTCTGTGAGCAAAAGGAAACAGAGGAACCCTCATTATTTACAGTCACGACCACCTGGGAATCCTTCAAGGATGCTATTAAGGAACAATACTACCATGTTAGAAGCTATGACGACTTGTATACCAAATTGACCACACTGTGACAAGAAAGAGACCAAGTAGTGCCAGATTTCACAAATATCTTCCATACCTTGCACACCAAGTTGGGTATCAAATATTCAGAGCGACATCTCGTACTCAAGTATCGCAGTGCTCTGCATAGATACATCCAGACTGAAATGGAATTTCTAGAAATCTCATCCTTGGGCACAACCTACAGATATGCCGTCAAAATCGAACAGAAGATCAAACAAAAGACGCGGCAATTTGGGCCTGGGAACCCCTCCTTCAAGTCAAAGGAAGGACTTTTTGAATGGTTGTTCATGCCCTTTGGTTTGACAAATGCTCCAGCCACTTTCGTGAGGATGATGGACGATATCCTGCTACCATTCACCAATAATTTTATAGTGGTGTATCTGGATGACATTCTCATTTACAACAAGACTTGGGCCAAACACTTGCAGCATATCCAGCAGGTTTTGCACACCCTGTGGTAGCACAACCTATACGCCAACTTGGAAAAATGCTCCTTCGGCATGGACAGGGTCCATTACCTGGGATACATCATTGATCATCATGGCGTACATGTGGACCCAACCAAGATCCAGGTCATCCGTGACTAGCCAACCCCAACTACACTGACTTAGCTTCAAAGATTCTTGGGCCTTGCCAATTTCTATCATAGGTTCATGTTGGGATTCTCCCATATTGCATGTGCCCTCAGCCAAATAACTAGGGGTGGTGGTAAGGTGAAATTTGTGTGGGGCCAGTCCCAACAACAAGCATTCGATGATTTGAAGCAGCACTTGTGCTCAGCCCCAATACTTTCACTACCAGACCTGTAGCAACCCTTTGAGATTGAGAAAGATGCTTTAGACTATGCTATGGGCATCGTTCTCACTCAGCACGACCACCCTGTGGCCTATCATAGTGATACACTATCAGATGTTGTCCATAAGTACCCTACTTACGACAAAGAAATGTACTCCATTGTGCAAGCCTGTCGCCAGTGGAGACATTACATTCTTGGGAAGGAGACAATCATCCACACTGATCATAAGCCACTGCAGTTCATGCAGACACAAGGAAAATTGCATAATCACTGCCATCAAAAGTGGTCCACATATTTGCAGCAATTTCACCTCAACATAAAGTATAAAACATGAAGCACCAATTACATCATTGATTTCCTCAGCAGACCGTCGGTCGTGACACTCACCACAGTGCTAGACTCTTGCGGCCATGAGACCTATGGATGGCCCCATCTCTATGAGACAGACCTGAACTTCACCACCACCTACCAAATGTTGGGTGCAAACACAGTTGTCAATAATTTCCATCTTCAGGATGGGTTATTGTGTTGTCTGGTCCATATATGTGTTCCATTAAGAGAGAAAGTGAAGCTCATCTGGGAACCCCAATACAGTCGGGTGGTAGGACACTTCAGCATCGAAAAGACAGTGGCGATGCTACATAAACATTTCTACTGGCCAAAACTTCGACAAGAGGTCAACAAGTATATCAAGTCCTGCACTGCTTGCGCTATTGACAAACGAACCACTAAGAAACAAGGCTTGTACACCCCTCTTCCTACTCCTGACATGCCATGGGAATCCATCTCAATGGACTACGTGTCGGGCCTCCCGTCCACCAAGTGGGGAAATGACTGTGTTTTTGTGGTTGTTGATCGCTTTTCTAAGATGACGATTCTGGTTACCTGCAAGAAGAGAATCACAGTAGAGGCCACTGCCAAGCTCTTCTTTGAACGAGTCTGGGTACATTTTGGAATCCCACAAACCATTGTCTCAGATCGGTACAGTCAATTTCTCAGCACATTCTAGTCGAGCCTCTGGTCACTGTTGGACACCAAGCTCACCAAATCCACGACCTTCCACCCCCCGACATGTGACCAAACCGAGGTCGTAAATCGAATGATTGTTCATATCCTTTGCATGTATAATTCCAAGCACCCTCTCACATGGGATGAGAGCCTTCTCTATGTTCAACATAGCTACAATCGATCCCTATATAGCTCAATAGCCCACAACCCCTTTCAGGCGTGGTTGGGATTCCAACCATTGGGTCCCATAGATGTTGCACTTCCCCTTGCGGTCACCTCAACCAACTCATCTCCTACTCCAACTGAAGCTGACAAAGCCACTCGGTTCATTGAGCGGATCCAGCACATCCGCCAACAGGTTCAGGAGATCCTACAAAAGTCTAATGAAAGGTATAAGTAGCACCATGATACACATCGGGTGCCACATAAGTTTCAGGTGGGCGACAAAGTTTGGTTGCACTTGCAGAAATAACGTCTTACAAGACTTCATCAGAAGCTTATCCCACTCTATTATGGGCCGTACACCATCACCAAGACTGTGGGGGATAATGGGTTTTAGCTCAACATTCCTCCTTTCCTTGGCCTGCACCCAATGTTCAACATGGATCTCTTTCGCCCTTATTTCCCACCATTATTGGACGCCTCAGAAGTAGCATAACAACTGAAACCAACATAGCTCAACCTCGACTACATACAATAGGCATCCCGTGATCATATTGTGGACACACAAATTAAGAGCACTCAACAACAAAGGATCCAACTTTATCAAGTCGTCAAAGCAGGGCAGCTCTTGCACCAAGGCAAGTGGCTCACCTGGGGCCAAATTCAGTAGAAATTTCCTCATCTGATGGGGGAGCTCAATGCAATGGAGACCATTTATTCCTAAGGAAGGAGGATTGATCTAGGTGGATATCAGTGGCCTCCCACCTTTTCCAACTAGCTCAAAACAATTTTCTGGCAATTTTGGCAATTTACTATTTTTAGCAGTTTTAACTTTCGGGGCCATTTTGAGGGCCTAAATGAAGGTTTTTTGTGATCAATCTTCTCAATGATAAACGAAGGCATGATTGAGCCCCAAAAATGAATTTCCTCGACGATACCTTTCAAATGGGCTATCATGCACCTAAAACAAAGATCGTATGCAAAAGTTACGACCCCAGGAAGTTGATGTACTAACTTACCCAAACGGGGCCCACATGACTTTTGGCGCTTCATCTCCTAGGGTTAGGTTTTTGGATGTCTAGAGTTTTGGAATTCCTGTTTATTGTAAAAAGGACTTCAGAGCCTCATTGTAATCATCTTCTTGCAAATGAGCGCAACCGTCACATCTCTTCTCAGAGATAAGCTGCCACCATTCCAGCAAGCTTGTTTTCCGCTGCATATTTCCTTATTGAATAGAAAACCAGTTTTATTGTATCTCTATTGTTTTTTGTTAAGAATATTTTAATAATCTGCATTCATTTCTTTCTTCTCATAAAATCTAGATCACCGAAGTGGTCGATCATTGGCGATATCCTTGGTGAAGCTCATCGCGAAAGAAAACTTCCGTCTGCCGACACCGACGAAGATCAACGCTCGGCTACTTTGGTTCTCTCAAGTGATTTACTTTCATGCTTAATCCTTTCTGATGCCGAATTTCTTAAGCGTGTCGAGGAAAAGTCTTGACTGTCGATTATTTAATTAACTGTTAGTCTTTTTAAGTTATGGGTTTTTGCATGCTCAAGCAAACTTTGAGAGACTTAAATGAGAAAATGATAAGCAAAGGAAACATTTTCCACACTGAAGTCCAATCAGACAGTGCGAAAATATCAAGTGGTACCCATAAAGTAAAATTTGACATAGAATTTTTAGGGTGTGTTGAGTGCTCAACAAATGGTGATTTACTGGCGAAAACAAAATCTTTGTTCCTCCTTCAGGCTTGGCTGATATGAAAGCTAGTGGAGAACTTAACTGGTTTTAAATCAGAGCCTCTTTTACCCTTGCATTTAAAATTCTCTGGTTGATGTTTGTGGGTCTGCCTGTGGGGTTTTCCACCCTTATTCCTCCCTCATTTCCTGTAACCTTGACTCATGCCCCTTTTGACAAAAAATCTAGTAAAGTATTCACTAGCATGAAGCCTTTAGTTACCTTTAATCACTTGCTACAGTGTTGCTCCACTGCCAGCGAGCGTCCATAGCTTCGACGAAGTCACCCTGACATCACAGACCTTGCTCCACTTCCAGTGAGTGTCCATAGCCCCGACGGAGATATCTGCATACCCTCTCCCACTGTTCACTCATTTTATGAAGTCAATTTCATTTCGACAGAATGTCCTAAGCGAGTGAGAGAGGATGATGTGTGTTTAATGTGAAAAGTGATATGGTTAAGGTGAATCCTTTTCTATCTTTATCTTCGGGGTTCATGTAGTCCTTTTCAACTTTCCAACTTTCCCTTAAGGTTTCACCAGACCACCGGTCAGTCCTTTTTGCATTTTTCCAAAGTTTTTGATCTGCGCGGGTTAGATAGAGGACTCCTCAAAGCAACCGCAGGTTCCTGACGCTTATTTTGTTGTATGTGAGCAATGAGTTAGGGACAAAGTTCTCTATGTCACATGATTTGAGGTCAACTATTGTCTTGCTAAACACAACCTTCAAAAGTGAGGAAATCAAAACAACAAAAGAAAATAAAAGATAAAAGGTAATTCACAATCAACCTAGCTGAAACAAAACTCATGAAATACGCACACAAAACATAAAACAATTTATTTATTTATTTTTAATGGAAATATTGTTTTAGGGCTTGGCCGTTTACTGGGAGGGCGTCAGATTCCCCCCTCAGATTCTGTAACCGATAAGTACCTGCCCTAATAATCTCAGCCACCTGGAAAGGTCAAAGCCACAGATTCTGAAATTTAGAATGCTTCCCTTTTGGCTCGTTTGCTCTGTCCCATTTTAGGACCAAGTCCCCTACTTCAAAATTCTTCTCTTTAGCCTTATGCTTGTCAAACCATTTTTTAACGATCTGTTGGTGGGCCATGAAATTTGATTTAGCCTTTTCCCTTTCTTCCTCTAGCATGAGCAGAGTGTCAATTCTTTGTTGTATGACTGATGAAGGTCGTCCTCCGGAATCTTGGGCCGGTTGAAGAGATGGAAGATAAATCCCATTTGGGAGAATGACTTCTTGCCTGTCCACTAGGAAGTATGGGGAATTTTCTATAGCTTCCTTGGGTGTGACTCTATCTGTCCATAAAGCGTTATGGATTAGATTATGCCAATTTCTTTAGTTGTCTGCAACCGTCTTCTTTAATATTCTTACTAGGTTCTTATTGGTTGATTCTGCCACCCCGTTTCCATGTGGATAATAATTTGCAAAGTACCTAATTATGATTCATTTGTCCAAAGAAAACTATGTCAATAGGGTGGAAGAAAAATAAGCTGCATTATCAAAAACTAGGACAGAAGGGACACCAAACCTTGTGATTAGTTGTTGTTCTATGAATTGGATCATCACCTTCTCGTTTACATGATCCAAAGGGATGGCCTTTGCCCATTTCGTGAAATAATCGGTGGTGGTAAGTATATACTTATGTTGTTTTGAAGAGCTTGGTGTAATCTCTCCTATGATATCTAACCCCCATTTCTCAAAAGGCCTAGAAACAGTCACCGGTTGGAGTGGGACTGCTTCTCTCTTCTCTCTCCCAACACTTATTTGATAGGTTTTGCAGTTTCTAGCATAAGTGTGAGCGTCCTTAAAAAAAGTGGGCCAATAATAACCAGCTCTAAGTATCTTATGAACGGTGGCTCTTCCTGTAAAATGTCCACCGACAGGGCCATCGTGGAGCTCCTTCAAAACTTTGTCTGCATCTTCACGTTCGAGACATCTTAATAGTACCCCATCATAATTAATCTGGAAGAGTACTGAATTTATGAGGTGATATTGTGCATATTTTAACCTGAGAGCTCTCCTTTCCCTAGGGTTGATATTTTCTGGACAAGTTCCATGGTGTAGGAGATAAGTTAGCTTCACATACCAAGACTCTTGTCTTGGGGATATGTATGAAACTTCTCCACACCATAATTCCATTTCATTCTCCCACTCAAAATCTTCATTTACTTGGTCCTGGGCTTCAACTGCGAGTTTTCATAACCCTTGCCCTTTAACTAGTTTGGTAGGTTTGATCAAATTCTTGAACTACTGCCATCCAGTTCCCTCTTCTTTCCCCCATCTCCTGTTGAGTGAATAGGGATCAGACCGCAGGGTGAGGCATGATTACTTTGGTGTGGTTCTTTAGGATGTAAGACCTAAAGTGTTTCACTACTTTATAAACTACATAAGCCTATTTATCTACGACAGGATAATTTAGTTCAACTCCTTGGAAGTTAGTGCTCATGAATGACACCGGGGCCTTGTTGTTGTCATCATCCTTCTGAGTCAATACCACAACTAATGATTGGTCGGAAGTGAAAGTATACAAGAATAAATATCTATTAAAATCGAGACTTTGTAACATGGGGGATTGAGATATAACAGTTTTGATGTTGCTGAAAGCATCCTTTCGGTCACTATCCCACTTGAATTCGACATCTTTATGAATCATCTTTTGTAAGGGTTTGATAGTTTCCGCGAAATCGAGAGTGAATTTCCTTACGAAATTGATTTGTCCGAAAAAATATTGCATAACTTTCTTCTTGTGAGGCAACGAGAGTTGAGTTATGGCCTTAATCCTTTCTGGGTCTATGCGAATGCCTGCTTGAGATATGATGTGTCCTAGCAACTTATCTTTCTCGACACCAAAAATAGTTTTCTTAGGATTTAAGGATATACCATATTTCCTACACCTTTCGAAAATTTGAGTTAAGTGTTGGATGTGCTCTTCTTTGTTCTTTGAATACACAATTACATCATCCAAATACACTACCGCACACTTGTTGATTAGTCCCTCAAATTCTACGTCCATGGCCCTTTGGAAGGTCACCCCTGCATTGATTAACCCAAAAGGCATGCGTTTATAAGTGAAGGTTCCCCACTTGGTTCGGAAGGTAGTTTTCAAACGACCGTCCTTTGAAACCAGGACTTGGTTGTAACCTAAGAAACCATCCAGTAGAGAGAAAATCTTCGAGCCGGACATGGTCTACAGGAGTTTCTCCATTGGCAGGACTGGGCAATTGTCCTTTTTTGAAGCTCTGTTGAGGTTCCTAAAATCTATGTATAAGCGAATTTCTCCAGACTTCTTCCTCACAGGGACAAGATTTGCTACCCATGCGGAATTCCTAACCTGGAAGATGATTTTGGCATCTAAAAGTTTCTTCAATTCCTGATACATGAGAGGTTCTAGGGATGGGTGATACTTTCAGAGATTATGTTTGAAGGGTTTCACTTCGGGTTTTAACGGGATAGTGTGTTGAGTGATGCGAGTATCATAAGTTTTTAGATTTCAATAGGACCATGCAAATACATCTTGATATTGTCTGAACAGTTTGAGATAAGCCTTCCTTTCCTCCTTAGATATAATCGTGCTGAGATTTATATTCTTTGGGTTTCCTGGGGTTCCGAGATTTATAGTTTCATGCAGGGGACACGAGCTACCGGTATTTGAGTTTTTAGGCCCCTTAAACCGTTATTTCAGGTCAAAAATATTTTCTAAGTTAGCTATCCCCTTCGGGATTGTGTGAGACTTCGATTTTTCATTTGGTTGACCTGTCCGAGGATCAGTTTCCGTCGATTGTTCCTGGAATACTTCATCGTCAATAGCTAGGTCTTTGAAACTATATTGGTTAGTCAGAAAGTTTATGATCTGTTCATCTCCTTCAAGACTTTCCAATTAGAAATATTTTTGGGCATCGATGGTTTGTAGAGTAGCTCCACAATGAACTGGGAAGCTTCATAATCTTCTCACCGTGACAGCCTTGAAGCAGCTGTGGCCAGGGAATCATCTAGGATTTTATTTTCTCTATGGATCACTACGATGTTGAAAGATTCAAAATGCTCTATTAACCTATGCACTTCCTGTTGATAATTCTTTAGGTGCGGGGAGTTTCAATGTATAGTATTCCTTATCTCCCAAACAATGATTTCAGAATCCCCGAAAACCTTTAAGTCTTTGACATTTAATTCTACGACTTTATTTATTCCTTGTACCAGAGCTTAATATTCGACAGTGTTATTTGTGCATTTGAATTCTAGTCTACAAGACAGGAAATGTCGTTTGCCTTTCAGATTATGAGGATGAACTTTGCTCATGACCCTTCTTACGATTTAGATCCATCAAAATATAGGGTCCAACATTGTGGGCAGGGTGTGTCAGCTTCCCGTTCCTTGTTACTTTCCTCTTTTCCTTCTGCTAGCTCTGAGCTTTCTAACGAAGGTTCTTGGCAGAAGAGGGTTTCCTCTATCGTTGTTGGCAACTCCCCTTGAAAAATCATTTTGGAGTTCTGAGTGAGAGGAACATCAAATAAGAGAGGGGAAAAGTTCCTGAAGTAGGAATCACGGGAATAATTTCCTAGCACAGGGAAATCTGTCGATGAGGGTTCGTTTAGGGTTTGTAAATCAGTGATGGTATGTTTCATATCTCTCTCCCTATCGATTATGATCATATTCTTGTATCCCTTCAGCGATAGCCAAATGTGTGCCTAGTCTGTACCAAAGTATCCGTTTAACTTCTCAGACCAATATCGACATAATAACAATCCATAAGCTTCTGGGATATCTACTACAATGATGTCAATCACTTGCACAAACTTAGGATGTGTCGCTATCCTGATCATTACATCTTCGAGTTCCCCCATGAATTTGACCTGGGTTATGTCCAATTGTATTACATGTTTATCACTCTTGAGAGAAACTGTGTTTAGTTTTTTACAGATAGACAATGGAATAACGTTAGAGGATGCTCCTGAATCGACCAAACAATTATGGAGTTTCCTGTTGAAAACTTCAAATGTTAAAAGGAATGGTGGGACAAAGGGTTTTCCCTTCTTATCTTCCGAGCATGTATTCATAGTTGGTTTATTTACTAGATCTGTGGAAGTTAGATTTCTTTCCTAATCATTGCTTGTCATAGGATTTTCTACTGATTTCAAAGCTTGTAACAAAAATTCTTTTTGCTGAGGGATTCTATATATGTCCATAACCGATATGTTAGCCTTCAACTTCTTCATATCTTCAACTATGTTGTACTCCAGTTTGGGCGATTCTCAGGTATGGATGCTAATAGGGTTCTTACGGGCAGCAAAGGTGATTTCGAGTGATCAGGAGTTGAACTTTCCCTTGACGTTTGAGTGATAGTAGGATCCTTTGAGACATGAGAAACTTTACTTATCATTTGCACAATAGAGACCTCTGTGGGTGGTTCTTGAAACTCGAATAGGTTTTCGGAAAGCATGATCAGGTTAGGATCCCATATCAGCATGGAAGTATCTTCTGGTGGATCAATCTCTTCCTGGTCAACAACATTCATAACTGAACTGTTTGGTTGTTCAACTAGGGAGAATTTGTCTAGAAACTGATTGGCCATCAAATTCATGGCATGCACCCATTGAGGGCAGTCTCTCTCGGAGTGGTTTTCCTAGTGATAAGTACAGAAAGAATCAGATGCTACATTCCCTAGATCGATATTTAAGTTAGCTTGGGGAGGTTCAATTTCTTTGAACGGTGGGTTACTTTTAAAGAAAGGCTTATAGGGCCTTTAGCCTTGGTTTCCTTCCCCTGCGTTTCTCTTCATGTCTATGATCTCGTTTGATAATTTCTTAACCATGCGTTGTAGATCTTCTATGTCTCCATTACCCTTGTCAGGAGTTTGTTTTGCTTGTTTCCTTGGTGGTCTAGTCAACAGGAGTCCTCTCCTAGGAGGAGGTTGAACTAAAGAGACATGGCCTTCTTTACACCCTTTCATCTGGAATTCTATCATTTTGGCTTCTTCAAAATTCTCAGCTAAGGTTCGTTTGGCAACCCTCTTCACAAACATGTAAATAGAATCTGGGAGCACATTAGAATATACTTCGATTTGCAACTCCTGAGTTGGTTTAGCTTCGAGCTGGAATTTGTTTAATATGGTTGTGAATCTTTGATTGAAATGTTTAACCTTTTTCTTTTGAACTCATGGTGGTTGCGAACAATTCAGTCATTAGAGATCATGTAGTGGTTTCTTCGGAAAATTTATCTAAAAAATCCTTTTGAAACTTTGTCCAACTACTTATGGATCCTACGAGTAGGTTAAAATACCATGTGTTGGATGAGTTCTCAAAAGTGTAGGGGAACAGCTTACAAACTACGTCTTCATGTTGGACGTTCATAAGTCTGATCGCTAGTATAAATTTCTTGATATGGTCTTCAAGCAATCCTGAAGTCTCAGGGTCGAATTTAGGAAGTAACTTCTCCGGATGTCGGGGAATATTATGCACTCGCCCTGGGATGGCCAAAGCATCTCCTACCAACCAAGGTTGATTTTTCTGAGGTGGGTTTCCCCCTTCTTCATCATGGTCGTTGTTATCTTCCATATCTTCAGATTATGAGTTAAACTCCTCTTCTTCTGAAAAATCGTTTGGTTCAGAGATGTTGTCGACTGGTGTTTCAGGCATCAGATTAAGAGGATGTTTAATTTTGGTGATTGTGAAATCTATTAGGTCTTCTAAAGTGTGCACAAAAACCTCGTCAGGAGTATTAACCACAGGTCTGCTTTCTTGTTTTCTTCGAGGAAGTATTGGAGATAAGGACAACACACCGATCTGTTGGGCGTATGCTCTTGTGATTCTTCTCAATTGATTTAATTCCTCATGAGGGAGAGCATAAGGTATGTCAGGGTACAAACTTTCTTCCTCGGGATGGGGCGAGTTACTCATTTCAGGAGTACTCAGTGTGTGTGGGTTGTCTTGGGAATGACTAGCCATGCATGTGGACTGTTTTGAATCTATAGGCTGTCTGAAATATTATGTGAAATATGTATTCAACCAATCATTCTTCAGGCCCTCCTTCTAGCGCCAATTCTGTTGATGGGTCCTAGATCCCTTTAGTTCAACAACAGGAACCAAACCCGCCATGAAGGCCCAATTAGACTCTGGAGATTTTAATGGTGGAATGGTTCTCCAGATCTTGCAATCTGGCCAATTAATCGATGGGATTTACTTTTTCTTGTGAAGGTGTCTCCTTCAGTTTGGAATTTTTCTTTTTGTATTTTCTTTTAGGTGGGACAGATATAAGATTGTAAGCCGGTATAAACCAACTTGGCAACAAAATGGGAAAAGATTCTAAATATTGGAGAAGAGGCTAAGCTTGGGATAACCTGCTACTCGAGCATGCAGACGACAATTCTATACCACAGATCTAGTACTAATACGTTAACCATGTAACACAACTCTAGTCCTCCATCACATAGTAACACAATGATTCATCTTCATCATTAAAGCAAAGAACTGTAAAAAATTGCATCAGATAAATTAACAATAGATTTAATAGCTCTTACTCATTACAACATCCATTCATGAAATGAGATAGGAAATAGTTCTTCTCCATGCCCAATCACACATGCATTTGATGAAAATATAACTTGTCTCTGGTCTAGAAGTACTTCTCAATTAAATATAGCTTGGAAATAATTCTTAATAAACCAAAAAAAAGAGTTTCTTGCAGCAACCATCGACCTTTAACTAATTGGTCGATGTTATTATTTATAACATAAAATTCAATTGAAAATAACGACTAAGTGCAGATAAGTAAACAAAATTCACCACGTGGCGTTCTCTTCTAACAGTTTTTTTAATAGTCAACTCAAGATATCACTTGAAAGGGTGAATTTTCTCATACTCCGACCAACTTATGAACAACTCCTCGCAGGTTTGGGCATGTGGAAATCTGTGTTGTTCCATCGGGGCCACGTAAATTGATCTGATCTCCATCGCATGCACCCGATACTTGAACAAACTAGCACTTAACTACTGAAGCACAATTTGAGCGTTGATCGAATGTTCCAGAAATTGTTGCACCTGTCCTGGCGCCGTGTCGGTCACCTTTGCTAGTCTTTCGACCCATGAATAATATTTTTTGGCGTATGATTCGACTATGTCATGCAAGTCGATGAATTTGTTGGGTGTTCTGAATCGGGTAGTTAGATATCCTTCATCACCTTGTTGATCTTCAGACCTAGTTTCTCTCGGATCCCTCGATGAAGTTACAGAGCCAATTTTGCTCGATAGTCGAAGGGATATTTCCTGCAATCAGAATTAAAATCATTTAGAAATTTCTTACAAAACAATACTTGATGAAATATATGTAAAAATGTAAGCGTGAAGAATCCAGACTGGTGCAGACTTATAAAGATCGCTAAGCCAGGTTGTTTGATACTTACATGGTCTCTACAACCCTTCAAATTACCTGAACCGTCTCTATTAGAATCATCATTTTCCTTCAGTTAGGGTGGGTTACATCCACACGCCATAGCATGAAATATCAGGTACGGAAAACATGAGAGTTAAAGTTACGCCAGTGGCCAGTTGGCCCTTGGGGTCGAGAAAGGATGTCAGATTTGAACATGTGCCGAAAGTACGAGTAAGTTCCAAAAGAGTCGGATACTGTCATAAGGGAAGTCGTTAAACACTTCAGGTCGAGGAAAGTTTCTCAAACAAGAGTCACATCAACAAGTGCATCAACCATCATCAACTCATTATGGAGGCTGGGGAATTTAAAAAATAAATCGAGGTGATCGTACCACACATCCTTTGCAACTCCTATCAGCTGCATCTCACACACCCCGAATCATACTCGTCGTGTGAATGTGACACATAAATTCTTTAAAACATCCCGTCGCAAGGCATTCAATGTTCCCTAGCACGTTTTGACTCACTGCCCGCTCCGTTATAAATTCTAGATGTTCTGTATGTGTTCCACTTACCAGCGGAGCTTATGCATTGACTCGTATCGTGATCCAAACTTGATCAAATTCTTTTCTTTGGGCCTTTGTCAAGTCACCCACGCATAAGGTAGATATGTTTTCACACCATGGGAGCTCCTCAAAACTCAAGATGGGGTTTGCAAGGTATCCAAAGCGCTAGGCCTGAGCCCCAAAATGCCTGGAACTCATTCTTATTTGTAGTGGGTGTTCCTGAGGCTTCAAAGGGAGATTCCTACCTTCACGCGGAAACGATGGTATCGCCCCGTGCAGAGGCCAAAGTGGAAGAAGTTACGTCGGAAGGACTTAGGTTGGAAGGCATGGTTCCTCAACAACAGATACCACGGAGGAGAGGAAGGCCCAGGAAGAATAAGGAAGTCAGGGAAAACCAAATCCTAATTGAGTCGTGCACACGATCAACCTTCGAGGAGTTCCTAAGGTGCGCTATCCAGTTCAAGCAGGTTGAAACCACAAGTTGGGGAAGCAGAAGTAGAACGAGGAGGACAAAATCCTTGGGTTCTGTCATTTGAGAACCTAGTCAATAGTTGGAGCAAGCACAACTCACCATAGTTGAACTCTACCAGGAAAATAGATAACTACGACGATAGTTGGCAGAAAAGAGCCTTGCGGTGTCAGCACCACAAGGTCGTGAAGGGAATGCAACCTGGCTCAAGAGGTAAATTCGGGAGGTGCAAGATACGATCGTGCAACTATGCAAAGCACAAAGAGTGTCAAAAGAACAAAAAATGAAAACACCTCATGGAACACGAAACAACAGGGAAGAAAGTCTGCACGCAGAAGAGGCATGATCAACGAACTATGTTTTGTATTCTCAGACCCGACACAAACTTTTGATAATTTTCCCTTTTTTTTTGTGGAGATTTTCATGTTCTTAATGCAACTGGGTTGGTTGGCCAAAAGGTGTAGACAGTGTCTACTATATGTAACCTGAGCTCGACGACAATCTAATATATATAAAGTCTTGAAACTTTGACGAAAGGATTATGGTTATAACGGTTGAATGCATCGTTTCTTCTCTTTGCGTGTGTATCTACTGGGTTCTTTGTCCAATTTTCTTGTAAGTTAACCCCGATTTTATACTTAGTGTTGCTTCGAGTTTCTTTTCATTCTTCGTTGATACCCTTCTTCAAAAAAAAAACCTTCGACGCTAATCGATTTCATTCTACGACGCTGACGTGGCATCACTGACTAGGGACACATGGTACTGAAGATCGAGAACTCAGCTCGTGGGTAGTGGTCGGACTCGGGACTTTGTTTAGGTCGAGCTCTCTAAGCTTGACTTGGGACTGTTGATGCCGGAAAATGTATTGGGGATCAACTTTCGGAAATAAACCTATCGCGTAGTTTCCTTATGGATTATCGTCCTCGAAAAACCCCCGATACCGAAAACATTTTGGAAGTCGGCGATCAACGATATCATTTCTTTCTTCGTTAGGGCTTACTCCTTTATCCTTTTGCCGATGCCGAAGGGGTCGGTCATCGGTGATATCCTTGGTGAAGCTTGTCGCGAAATAAAACTCTCGTCTGTCAACGCCGACGAAGATCGGCGCTCAGCTACCTTGGTTCTCTTGAGTGATTTCATTTCATGCTTAATCCTTTCCGATGTCGAATTTCTTAAGCACATTGGGGAAAAGTATTGACTGTCGATTCTTTAATTAACTGTTAGTCTTTTTAAGTTATGGGTTTTCGCATGCTCAATCAAACTTTGAGAGACTTAAATGAGAAAATGATAAGCAAATGAAGCATTTTCCATACTGAAGTCCAATTAGATAGTGCGAAAAGATCAAGTTGTACCCCAAAAGTAAAATTTGACATTGGCTTTTTAGGGTGTGTTGAGTGCTCAACAAGACCCTCCACTCAATTAAATCCTAAAAGATTCAAGCTCTAATGATCAATCTTGATATTTCCAAAGCCTATGATCATATGAGTTGGTTGTATATTTGTCTTATCCTTACCCATATTGGATGTTGTGTTCCTTTACTAAGTTGTATCATGGATTGTCTTTCATCTATATCCTTCTTTGTCCAAGTATCAATGGCTTTCCTTCAAGTTTTTCCTTACCTACAAAGGCCTTAAATGGGGGCGCCCATTTTCCCCTTTATTTTTTCTTATTATAGTTGAAGGTTTAATTAAGATAGTCTTGGATTATCATAGGAGTAGAGGTTTGAAATGTATCAAGACAAGGATATTATTAATCCTAACTCACTTTCTATTTATAGATTTTATTTTTTTTGGTAATTCACTTTAAGGGAAGCCATTAAATACAAAGAAATTATCTATGTGTAGTATTCAATTACAGGTATAGAAATCAATGAACACAAATGATTAATTTCCTTCAATAGAACAATTAAGGGGAAAGAAAACGATTCTAGTACATTTTCATTCCAATGGACTAAATTCAAGAAAGGTTTAAAAAATATGGGCTTCATGTTTAAACCAAATGATTATGGTTATTGAGATTGCATCTAGTTGTATCAAAAAGTTGAGAGAAGAATCACCACTTGGTGTAATACATGGTTGTCTATAGATGGAAGATTGACCATTGTTAAATTTGTGCTTGAAGAAATGATTTTTTATTAGCATTATGTGCCCTAATTACTTGCCAAAATGCTAAATTTTAAATTTGTGCTTGAAGAAAGTCAGGTTTATTAACATTTTATGCCCTATATACTTGCCAAAATGCTAGAAAAGATTAGGAAAAAGTGTTTTCACTTTCCATGGATGGGTTGGAGGGAAAATGATGGAATTTATCTTGTCAATGGGAAGAGAATTACTAAGCCCAAGGAAATTGGTGGGTGGAACTTAAGAAAATGTTCATCATTTTGGTAAAGTACTAGCAACTAAAATCCCTTGGATATTTATCAATTAGGAAGGACTTTGGCGTAATGTTATTTTGAAAAAATACATTAACCCATTGAATTTTGAAGAGTGGATTTGAACTCCATCTAAATCATTCACCAAACACTTCAATAGTTGGAAATCCCTAGTTCTTTCTTTTCTACTCATTATAAATTGGCTTGTGTGGAGAGTGGGGGACAAAAAAAGGTGAGGATGGGGATTGACCCTTGGATGGGATGTGCAAGGCAATTTCATTTACCTCAGCATGTGTTAATTCCATTGAATGGTTAAGGAAGGTCTATATTAGTAGATTTATCATGTCCAACTATTACTAATTCATGGAAACGAGGTTGGTTGAATACCAAGTCTCTTGGATTGGAATGACTAGATGCTAACTCTTGGTAGGGGTATATTAGGAGGCTGGTGTATAGTTCTATCAGATTGAAAATGGAGAATGACTCCTTGGTATGGTCCAAAAACCCTTCTTTATGTAAGTTCATAGCTAGCCTTGGCTATAAGTTTATGTTTGAAGAAGAGGGAACACAAGTAGCTTGGTGGTGGTAGGGGTGGGGGGATCTAGGAAGCTAAATATCCAATTGCATCCAAGATTCTTATGTGGTTATCTCTAGCTAACAACCATTAACTTAGGAGGTCCTCCAAAGGAGGGAAATGAAAGGTCCAAGGTGGTGCACACTATGCAAGAGTGAGTTGGAAACAATTAACCATTTGTTGATTCATTGTGCATTTACCAAGGAGGTCTAGAGTGTTATACTT
>ML846411.1:0-18069 GCA_009831015.1 Picea engelmannii
CTATTATAGGATGATGTAGGTTGGATCATTGTAATAGTTTCATTGTTTCTAATCATCTCTTGTATTTTCTTAACGCTGAATGATTTGGAATTGGAGGATCCAATCAAGTCACCTTTCAGTTCCCCGAAACTCCAAACCAAGAGGATCTTGTATTCTGAGTTTTTCTTCCTCAAGCTGCTGAAAGGCCTGATGCCCAAGGCAGTCTTGCTCACTCATCTTGCCATGTCTTCCATCTACTCATTTTACAATCAACTCACTGACAGAAGTTAGATCAAGACCTCCTTTGTTTTTTACATACTAGGCCTAGTTCCCGAGCTAGAGTGATACCTTCCTGGGTCTCTACCCATTCGATCACCCATTACATTTATTCGTGACATAAAATGATGGGCATTGGGCTCTACTTCTATCACAATCCAGGAGTGACTTCTAATGCTAACAGGAGGTTATGATGACTTATATACCAAATGGACTACACTGCGACAAGAAAGAGATGAAGCAGTGCCAAATTTCACAAATATATTCCATACCTTGTGCACCAAGCTCACTATCAAAGATTCAGAGTGACATCAGGTGCTCTACATAGATACATCTAGACCAAAATGGAATTTCCAGACATCTCATCCTTGGGCATGGCCTACCGATATGCCATCCAAATTGAGTAGAAGCTCAAACAAAAGACGCGGCAATATGGGCCTTGGAACCCCTCACAAAAAAATCCAGGAAAGGGTGGCCCCAAACCACAGAACAAAGGACAGAGAAAAGATGGATAGTATCAAGAAAACTAGTCCAAGCCACAAGCAAATAAGGACACTGGAAATACAAAGAAAGATACCGCGAAGTGGTGTGACTTCCATAAGAGCCCTTGGCATAACACTGTTGATTGTCACTCAAAGCAGTCATTGTTGGCTGAAGTTAAAGCCTCTGAATCAGATGTAGATTATGACTCTGAGCCAGAACTAGAAAGGGAAAGACGAATCATTGATGTGGAACCCAGTGCCACCGTTGCTACCACCAAGCTCCAGCCTAGTGAACTAGATGAGCCAGAATAAGGAGAGCACCTCTTCCATTCGCAAATGTGGGTTAAAGGCACCCCGCTACACTTCATCGTTGATAGTGGTAGCCAGAAGAACCTCATCTCTACAGAGGTCATCAAGTGGCTGGACCTACCCACAACCCTACAACATTGGATGGCTCTACCATGGAAGTGTTCATTGCGTCAACCAATAGTGTTGATTTTCATATGGCATCAAGCCCTTCAAAGACGAGGTATTGTGTGATGTTGCTCCTCTCGAAGTTTTTGATTTTCTTTTGGGCCAACCTTAATTATGGAAATGTCACTTTGTATATGATTCTAGGCCTCATATTGTTATTATTAATTTGAATAGGAAATTGTACAGGATACCTGAGGCAGTCCCACCTAGTGGTATTTCCTTGATCTCTGCTAAGCAATGCAAGAACGTCATCTCTCAAACGAGGAAGTTTGTCTTCTTCGTGATTCACTCTCAGAATAAGTGAAAGATCATAGCCACATCTAGGGTCTCTACGTTTGACCTCTCCACACAGTAGAAGCAAGTAGATAAGTTCGTGGAAGAATACTTATCGGGGTACCTCTGCACTGTCAGGTCAAGAACCCCATTGATATGACCCTGGTTTCATCGTTTTTCAATGGGCCAGTCTATCATCGCTCTCTATTAGAGAATGAGGCGATCAAGCAACAAATCCAAGAACTGCTCCACAAGGGGAACATATTTCCAAGCTCATCACCTTGCGGGAGCCCAATCATGCTGGTATAGAAGAAAGATGGAACCTGGTGACTCTGCATTGATTACCGGGATCTAAATAAAATCACAGTTAGAAACTGATACCTGATTCCCTGAATCGACAACCTCCTTGATCAACTCATGGGGGATAAATACTTCAGTAAGATTGATATAAAGTCTAGCTACCACCAGATCTTGATAGAACAGACAGATTTATGGAAGACCGCCTTAAAGTCAAAGGAAGGCCTATTTGAATGGTTGGTCATGCCCTTTTGTTTGGAAAATTATCCAACCACTTTCATGACGATGATGGATGATATCCTGTGACCATTCACGAATAATTTTGTAGTGGTATATCTGGATGACATTCTCATTTACAACAAGACTTGGGCCAAACATTTGCATCATATTCAACATGTTCTACACACCCTGTGGTAGCACAAGCTATACGCCAACTTATGACAAATAAATGTACTCCATTGTGCAAGCCTGCCACCAATGGAGACATTACATTCCTGGGAAGGAGACAATCATCCACATTGATCATAAGCCACTGCAGTTTATGCAGACATAAGGAAAATTGTAGAAAGTCACCATGCAGCAATTCCAACTCGATATCAAGTATAAAACAGGAAGAAATAATCGCGTCATTGATTTCCTCAACAGACCACCAGTCGTGAAACTCACCACGGTGCTAGACTCTTGTGGCCATGAGACCTTTGGATGGCCCCAAATCTTTGACACAGACCCAGACTTCCCCACCACCTACCAAATGTTGGGTGCAAACATAGTTGTCGATAATTTCTATCTTCAGGATGGGTTGTTGTGTCATTTAGGCCATATCTGTGTTCCATCAGGTAAGCGAGTGAAGATGATATTGGAATCCCACTACAGTCAGGTGGCAGGACACTTTAGTGTTGAAAAGACAGTGGCGATGCTACACAAATATTTCTACTGGCTGAAACTTCGACAAGATCTCATACAGTATATCAGGTCCTGCACTACCTGCGCTATTGCCAAACCAACCACTAAGAAAAATGGCCTATCCAACCCTCTTCCTATTACTGACAAGCCACGGGAATCCATCTCAATGGACTACATGTCGGGCCTCCCGTCCACCAAGCGGGTAAATGATTGTGTTTTTGTGGTTTTTGACCGCTTTTCTAAGATGGTGATTCTGGTTGCCTGCAAGAAGAGCATCACAATAGAGGCCACTGCTTAGATATTCTTTGAACGGGTCTGGGTACATTTTGGACTACCACAAACCATTTTCTCAGATAGGGATAGTTGATTTCTCAACACATTCTGGTCGAGCCTCTGGTCACTGCTGGACACCAATCTAACCAAATCCATGGCCTTCCACCCCCAGACAGATGGCCAAACTGAGGTCATAAATCGAATGGTTGTGCATATCCTTTGCATGTATAATTCGAATCACCCTCACACATGGGATGAGAGCCTTCCCTATGTCTAGCATAGCTACAACTGAGCACTACATAGCTCAACCAACCACATTCCCTTTCAGGTGAGGTTGGGATTCCAACCATTGGGTCCCACAGATGTTGCACTTTCCCTTGTGGTCACCTCAACCGAATCATCTCCTATTCCATCTGAAGCTAAAAAAGCCACCCGTTTCATTGAGAAGTTCCAACACATCCACCAATAGATTCAGGATATCCTACAAAAGTCCAATGACAAGTACAAACAGCACCATGATCAACATTGGGAGCCACATAAGTTTCAGGTGGGAGACAAAGTTTGGTTGCACTTGCAGAAAGAACACCTTACAAGACCCCATTGGAAGCTTTGCCCACTCCGTTATGGATCATACACCATCACCAAGGATGTGGGGGATAATTCTTTTGAGCTCAACATTCCTCCTTTCCTTGGCCTGCACCCAGTGTTCAACGTGGATCTCCTTGCCCCTTATTTCCCACCATTATTGGACACCTCAGACGTAGCAGAACAACTGAAAGCAACAGATCTCAACCCCAAATGCATCCAATAGGAATCCTGTGATCATATTGTGGACACACAGATCAAGGGAACTTGATAGCAAAGGATCCAATTTTATCGAGTTGTCAAAGCAGGGCAACTCCTGCACCAAGGGAAGTGGCTCGCTTGGGCCTTCAGCAGAAATTTCCTCATCTGTTGGGGGAAATCAATGCAATGGATACCATTTCTTCCTAAGGAGGGAGGATTGATCCATATGGATATCGGTTGCAACCCACCTTTTCCAACTGGCTCAAAAATATTTTTTGTCAATTTTGGCAATTTACTATTTTTAGTAGTTTTCACTTCCAGGGCCATTTTGAGGACCTAAATGAAGACTTTTCGGGGTCGTCCCAACTCAATGATAGAAAAAGGAACAATTGAGGCCCCAAAATTAATATCCTCGATGATACCTTTCCAACGGGCTATCATACACCTAAAACGGAGATCGTATGCAAAAGTTACGACCCTAGGAAGTTAATGTACTAACTTACCCAAATGGGGCCCACATGACTTTTGGAGCTTCATCTCCTATGGTTAAGTTTTTGGATGTCTAGGGTTTTTGGAATTCTTGTTTATTGTAAAAGGACTTCAGAGCCTCATTGTAATCATCTTCTTGTGAATGAGTGCAGCCATCACATCTCTTCTCAGAGATAAGCCGCCACCATTCCAGCAAGCTTGTTTCCACTGCATTTTGCAGTTTCAGCTTATTTCATTATTGAATAGAAAACCAATTTTACTATATCTCTGTTATTTTGTGTTAAGAATATGTTAATAATATTTATTCATTTATTTATGCTCATAAAATCTGGATCAGTGGTATCAGATCGGTCTGCTCCTTGTCGTCTTAATACATGTCTCCAACGAGGTCAAAGTACAAAGCGTTGGGTCTTGAGTTTGTTTCTCTTAAGGACAAAAGCTCTCGCACGCCCAAGAGACCTCTCATGGAAGGAGAAAATAAATATTATGGGATAGGAGATCCTTTCAAACTATTCATTGAGGAAGCCCTCATGCAACAGAGGAACGAGATGATGGATAGTTTCGCGCAAATCCTTCGGCGGCTACCAACAGGCGACGCATCTTCTTCGAGCAAAGGTGCCACCCCCTTCAAGGTACAAATAAACTTCGATATCCATATATTTGAAGGTTATATATATGCATATGTTGTAGACAAGTGGTTGAATATGCTAGAAGGGTATTTTTTTGTCCATAACTTCTCAAATAGAGAAAATATTACTTGTGCGCTCCTCAAAGTCGTCCCCCATGTCAAAGATTGGTGGGAAACGTTCTATCAGAAAAAGGAAATAGAGGAACCCTCATTATTTATAATCGCAACCACCTGGGATTCCTTTAGGGATGTTATTAAGGAACAATACTACCCTGTCGGAAGTTATGACGACTTATATACCAAATGGACTACATTGCGGCGAGAAAGAGACCAAGTAGTGCCAGATTTCACAAATATCTTCCATACCTTGTGCACCAAGCTGGGTATCAAAGATTCGGAGCGACATCTTGTGCTTTGCATCGATACATCCAAATTGAAATGGAATTTCTAGACATCTCATCCTTGGGTGTGGCCTACCAATATGCCGTCAAAATTGAGTAGAAGGTCAAACAAAAGACGCGGCAATTTGGGCCTGGAAACCCCTCACAACAAAATCCAGGAAAGGGTGGCCCCAACCCATAGAACAAAGGATAGAGAAAAGATGGACAGTATCAGGATAACCAGTCCAAGCCGCAAGCAAATAAGGACACTGGAAAGACAAATAAAGATACTGGGAAGTGGTGCGACTTCCATAAGAGCCCTTGGCAAAAAACACTGTTGATTGTTGCTCAAAGCAGTCACTAGTGGCCGAAGTGAAAGCCTCTAAATCATTTGTAGATTCTGAATCTGATCTAGAACTAGAAAGGGAAATATGGATCATTGACACAAAACCCAGTGCCACCGTTGCTACCACCAAGCTCCATCCTGGTGAACCAAATGAGCCAGAAGAAGGAGAGCACCTCTTCCATTCCCAAATGTGGGTAAAAGGCACCCCGCTGCACTTCATCATTGATAGCGGTATCCAGAAGAACCTCATCTCTACAGAGGTCATTAAGTGGCTAGCCCTGCCCACAATGCCTCACCCACAACCCTACAGCATTGGATGGCTCCTCCAAGGAAGTGATATCCTCTTCAACCAACAGTGTCAACTGTCATACGACATCAAGCCCTTCAAAGATGAGGTAGTGTCTGATGTTTCTCCTCTCGAAGTTTGAGATGTTCTTTTGGGCCAACCTTATTTATGGAAACGTCATGTTGTATATGAGTCTATGCCTTGTAGTGTTTTTATTACTTTGAACAGTAAATTGTACAGGATACCTGAGGCAGTCCCTCCTAGTATTATTTCCTTGATCTCTGCTAAGAAATGCAGGAAGGTCATCTCTCAAATGAGGAAGTCTATCTTCTTTTTTATTCTCTCTCAGAATAAGCGAAATATCATAGCCACATTCAGGGTCTCCACATCCGACCTCTCCACACAGCAAAAGAAAGTAGATAAGGTTGTCGAAGAATACTTATATATCTTCTCCTCACCTACCAGGGTACCTCTGCACTACCAGGTCAAGCACCCGATCGATCTGACCCTTGGTGCATTGTTTCCCAATGGGCCATTCTATTGTCACTCTCTGTTAGAGAATGAGGAGATCAAGTGACAAATCCAAGAACTGCTCCATAAGGGGCACATCCGTCCCAACTCATCACCTTGCGGGAGCCCAATCGTGCTGGTATAGTAGAAAGATGGAACCTTGCGACTCTACATTGATTACCAGGCTTTGAATAAAATCACAGTTAGAAACTGGTACCTGATTCCTTGAATCAACGACCTACTTGATCAACTTACGGGGGATAAATACTTTAGTAAGATTGATCTAAAGTTTGGCTACCACCAGGTCCTGATAGAATAGACAGATGTATGGAAGACCGCCTTCAAGTCAAAGGAAGACCTTTTTGAATGGTTGGTCATGCCCTTTGGTTTGACAAATGCTCCAGCCACTTTCATGAGGATGATGGATGATATCATGTGACCATTCACCAATAATTTTGTAGTGGTGTATCTGAATTACATTCTCATTTACAGCAAGACTTGGGTCGAATACTTGCAACATATTCAGCAGGTTCTGCACAGCCTGCAGTAGCACAAGCTATACATCAACTTGGAAAAATGCTCCTTCGGCATGGACAGGGTCCATTACCTGGGCTACATCATTGATCAGCATGGTGTACATGTGGATCCAACCAAGATCCAAGTCATCCGTGACTGGCTAGCCCCAACCACACTCACTGAGCTTCGAAGCTTCTTGGGCCTTGCCAATTTATACCGCAAGTTTGTGTTGGGATTCTCCCATATTGCATGGGCTCTCAGCCAAATCACCAGGGGTGGTGGTAAGGAAAAATTTGTGTGGAGCTGGTTCCAACAACAAGTGTTCGATGATTTTAAGCAGTGCTTGTGCTCATCCCCAGTACTTTCACTACCAGACCTGGAACATCCCTTTGAGATTGAGACAGATGCTTCAGAAAATGTTGTGAGCACCATTCTTACTTAGCACGACCACCCCGTGGCCTATCATAGTGAGACACTATCCGATGTTGTCCATAAGTACCCTACTTACGACAAAGAAATATACTCCATTGTGCAAGACTACCGCCAGTGGAGACATTACATTCTTGGGAAGGAGACAGTCATCCACACTGATCATAAGCCATTGCAGTTTATGTAGACACAAGGAAAATTGCATAATGACCACCATCAAAAGTGGTCCACGTACTTGCAACAATTCCACCTCAACATCAAGTATAAAATAGGAAGCACCAATTGCGTCACTGATTGCCTCAGCAGACCACCAGTTGTGACACTCACCACGGTGCTAGACTCTTGTGTCCATGAGACCTATGGATGGCCCCAACTCTATGAGACAAACCTGGACTTCACCACCACCTACCAAATGTTGGGTGCAAACATAGTTGTCGATAATTTCTATCTTCACGATGGGTTTCTGTGTCATTTGGGACATATTTGTGTTCCATCAAGTGAGCGAGTGAAGCTGATATGGGAAGCCCACTACAGTCAAGTGGTAGAACACTTCGGTGTCAAAAAGACAGTGGTGATGCTATAGAAACATTTCTACTGGCCGATACTCCGACAGGAGGTCAGCAAGTATATCAGGTCATGCATTACTTGTGATATTTCCAAACCAACCACTAAGAAACAGGGCTTGTACACCCATCTTCCTGCTCTTGACAGGCCATGGGAATCCATCTCAATGGACTACATGTTGGGCCTCCCATCCACCAAGTGGGGAAATGACTGTGTTTTTGTGGTTGTTGACTGCTTTTCTAAGATGGCGATTCTGGTTTACTGCAAGAAGAGCATCATAGCAGAGGCCACTACCAAGATCTTATTTGAATGGGTCTGGGTACATTTTGGACTCCCACAAACCATTGTCTCAGATAGGGACATTCAATTTCTCAGCACATTCTGGTCGATCCTCTGGTCACTGCTAGACACCAATCTAACCAAATCCATGACCTTCCACCCCCAGACAGATGGCCAAACTGAGGTCGTAAATTGAATGGTTGTGCATATCATTTGCATGTATAATTCAAAGCACCCTCGCACATGGTATGAGAGCCTTACCTATGTCCATCATAGCTACAACTGAACCCTACATAGCTCAACTGACCACAACCCCTTTCAGGTGGGGTTGGGATTCCAACCATTGGGTCCCATAGATGTTGAACTTCCCCTTGCGGTCACCTCAACCAACTCATCTCCTGTTACAACTGAAGCTGACAAAGCCACCCAGTTCATTGAGCCGATCCAGAACATCCACCAACAGGTTCAGGATATCCTACAGAAGTCCCATGACAAGTACAAACAACGCCATGATCAACATCGGGAGCCACATAAGTTTCAGGTGGGAGACAAAGTTTGGTTGCAATTGCAAAAAGAATGCCTTACAGGACCCCATCAGAAGCTTCACCCACTCTGTTATGGGTCATACACCATCACCAAGGCCGTGGGGGATAATGATTTTGAGCTCAACATTCCTCCTTTCCTTGGCTTGCACCCAGTGTTCAACGTGGATCTCCTTCGCCCTTATTTCCCACCATTATTGGACACCTTATACATAGCAGAACAACTAACACCAACAGAGCTCAACCCTGACTGCATCCGATAGGAATCTAGCGATCAGGTTGTGGACACACATATCAATGGAACTCGACAACAAAGGATCCATCTTTATCGAGTCATCAAAGCAGGGTAGCTCCTCCACCAAGGCAAGTGGCTCACCTGGGGCCAAATTCAGCAGAAATTTCCTCTTCTTATAAGGGAACTCAATGCAATGCAAACCATTTCTTCCTAAGGAGGGAGGATTGATCCATATGGATATCATTGGCCACACACATTTTCCAACTGGCTCAAAACAGTTTTTTGGCAATTTTGGCAATTTACTATTTTTAGCAGTTTTCACTTCTGGGGCCATTTTGAGGGCCTAAATGAAGTTTTTTCGGTATCATCCCAACTCAATGATATATAATCATATGATTGAGGCCCCAAATGAATATCCTCGATGATACCTTTCCAATGGGCTATCATATGCCTAAAACAGAGATCGTATGCGAAAGTTACGACCCTGGGAAGTTTATGTACTAACTTACCCAAATGGGACCCACATGACTTTTGGCACTTTATCTCCTAGGGTTAGGTTTTTGGATGTCTAGGGTTTTTGGCATTCCTGTTTATTTTAAAAGGCCTTAAGAGCCTCATTGTAATCATCTTCTTTCAAATGAGCGTAGCCGTCACATCTATTCTCATAGATAAGCCACCACCATTCCAGCAAGCTTGTTCCCGCTGCATTTTACAGCTTCAGCTTATTTCATTATTGAATAGAAAACCAGTTTTACTGTATCTCTGTTATTTTGTGTTAAGAATCTATTAATAATATGTATTCATTTCATTATGCTCATAAAATCTAGATGAGTGGTCAAAGTAAAAAAAGTTTGGTCTTGAGATTGTTTCTCTTAAGGAAAAAAGATCACGCACGCCCAAGTGACATCTCAGGGTAGGAAAAAAGAAATATGATGAGACAGGAGATCCTTTCAAACTGTTGATTGAGGAAACCCTCACGCAACAGAGGAATGAGATGATGGATAGTTTCGTGCAAATCCTTCAGCGACTACCAATAGCCGACGTATCTTCTTCGAGCGGAGATGCCACCCCCTTAAAGGTACAAATAAACTTCGATATCCCTATATTTGAAGGTCAGATAAATGCATATTTTTTATACAAGTGGTTGAATCTGCTAGAAGGGTATTTTTCTTTCCATAACTTCTCGAATAGAGAAACGATTACTTTTGTGCTCCTCAAAGTCGTCCCCCATGTCAAAGATTGGTGGGAAACATTCTGTGAGCAAAAGGAAACAAAGGAACCCTCATTATATACAGCCACAGCCACATGGGATTCTTTCAAGGATGTTATTAAGGAACAATACTACCCTGTCGGAAGTTATGACAACTTATATACCAAATGGACCACACTGCGGAAAGAAAGAGACCAAGCAGTGCCAGATTTCACAAATATCTTCCATACCTTGCACACCAAGCTGGTTATCAATGATTTGGACCGACATTTGGTTCTCAAGTATCGTGGTGCTCTGCCTAGATACATCCATACCAAAATGGAATTTCTAGACATCTCATCCTTGGGCGCAGCCTACCGATATGCTGTCAAAATCGATCAAAAGCTCAAACAAAAGACGCGGCAATTTGGGCCTGGGAACCCCTCACAACAAAATCCAGGAAAGGGTGGCCCCAACCCATAGAACAAAGGACAGAGCAAAGATGGACAATATCAAGACAACCAGTCCAACCCACAAGAAAAGGACACTGGAAAGACAAAGAAAGATACCGGGAAGTGGTGTGACTTCCATAAGAGCCCTTGGCATAACAATATTGATTGTCGCTCAAAGCAGTCGCTGGTGGCCGAAGTGAAAGCCTCTGAATCAGATGCGGATTCTGACTCTAAGATAGAACCAGAAAGGGAAATACGGATCATTGACATGAAACCCAGTGCCATCCTTTCTACCACCAAGCTCCAACCTGGTGAACCAGATGAGCCAGAAGAAGGAGAGCACCTCTTCCATTCGCAAATGTGGGTAAAAGGAACCCCACTGCACTTCATCGTTGATAGTGGTAGCCATAAGAACCTCATCTCTGCATAGGTCATCAAGTGGTTGGCCTTGCCCATCATTCCTCACCCACAACCCTACACCATTGGATGGCTCCGCCAAGAAAGAAATCTTCACGTCAGCCAACAGTGTTGATTGTCATACGACATCAAGCCCTTCAAAGACAAGGTATTGTGTGATGTTTATCCTCTCGAAGTTTGTGATGTTATTTTGGGCCAACCTTATTTATGGAAACGCCATGATGTATATGAGTCTAGGCCTCGTAGTGTTATTATTACTTTGAACAGGAAATTGTACAGGATAACTGAGGCAGTATCACCTAGTGTTATTTCCTTGATCTCTGCTAAGCAATGTGGGAAGTTCATCTCTTAGATGGGTAATTTTGTCTTCTTCGTGATTCTCTCTGAGAATAAGTGAAATATCACAGCCACATCCAGGGTCTCTACATATGACCTCTCCACATAGTAGAAGAAAGTAGATAAGGTCATGGAAGAATACTCAGATATCTTTGCCTCACCTACCGACGTGCCTCTGCACTGCGAGGTCAAGCACCCCATCGATTTGACCCCCGGTGCACCGTTTCCCAATGGGCCAGTCTATCGTCACTCTCTATTAGAGAATGAGGAGATCAAGAAACAAATCCAAGAAATTCTCCACAAGGGGCACATCCATCCCATCTCATCACCTTGTGGGAGCCCAATCGTGCTGGTACAAAAGAAAGATGGAACCTGGCGACTCTGCATTGATTACCAAGCTCTGAATAATATCACAGTCAGAAACTGATACCCAATTCCTTGAATCAATGACCTCCTTGATCAACTCATGGTGGCTAAATACTTCAGTAAGATTGATCTGAAGTCTAGCTACCATCATGTCCCGATAGAACAAACAGATTTCTGGAAGACCGCCTTCAATTCAAAGGAAGGCCTTTTTGAATTGTCGGTCAGCAAGTATATCAAGTCCTTCACTGCCTGTGTTATTTCCCAAACCAACCACTAAGAAATAGGGCTTGTACACCCCTCTTCCTACTCCTAATAGACCATGGGAATCCATCTCAATGGACTACATGTTGGGCCTCCCATCCACTAAGAGGGGAAATGATTGTATTGTTGTGGTTATTGACTGCTTTTCTAAGATGGTGATTTTGGTTGCCTATAAGAAGAACATCATAGCAGAGGCCACTGCCAAGATCTTATTTGAATGGGTCTTGGTACATTTTGGACTCCCAAAAACCATTGTCTTAAATAGGGACAGTCGGTTTCTCAGTACATTTTGGACAAGCCTCTGGTCACTATTGGACACCAAGTTAACCAAATCCATGACCTTCCACTTCCAGATAGATGACCAAATCGAGGTCATAAATTGAATGGTTGTGCATATCCTTCACATGTATAATTCAAAGCACCCTCACACATGGGATGAGAGCCTTCCCTATGTCCATCATAGCTACAACCGAGCCCTACATAGCTCAATTGGCCACAACCCCTTTTAGGTGGGATTGGGATTCCAACCATTGGGTCCCATAGATGTTGCACTTCCCCGTGCAGTCACCTCGACCGACTCATCTACTGTTCCAACTGAAGCTGAAAAAGCCACCTGGTTCATTGAGTGGATCCAACACATCTGCCAACAAGTTCAAGATATCTTATAAAAGTTCAATGACAAGTACAAACAACGCCATGATCAACATCGGGTGCCACATAAGTTTCAGGTGGGAGACAAAGTTTGGTTGCACTTGCAGAAAGAACTCCTTACAGGACCCCATCGGAAGATTCTCCCACTTTTTTATGGGTCATACACCATCACCAAGGCCGTGGGGGATAATTCTTTTGAGCTCAACATTCCTCCTTTCCTTGGCCTGCACCCAGTGTTCAATGTGGATCTCCTTCGCCCTTATTTCCCACCATCATTGGACACCTCAGACATAGCAGAACAAATGACACCAATAGATTTCAACCCCGACTGCATCCAACAGACATCTAGTGATCAAATTGTGGACACAAAAATCAAGGGAACTCGACAACAAAGGATCCAGCTTTATCAGGTCGTCAAAGCAGGGCAGCTCCTGCACCAAGGCAAGTGGCTCACCCGAGGCCAAATTCAGAAAAACATTCCTTATCTAATGGGGGAACTCAAAGTAATGGAGACAATTGCTTCCTAAGGAGAGAGGATTGATCCAGATGGATATCGGTGGCCACCCACCTTTTCCAACTGGCTCAAAACAGTTTTCTGGCAATTTACTATTTTTAGCAGTTTTCACTTCTGGGGCCATTTTGAGGGCCTAAATGAAGGTTTTTCAAGATCTTCCCAACTCAATGATAGTTGAAAGCATGATTGAGGACCCAAAATGAATCTCCATTACGATCCCTTTCCAATGGGATATCATACGCCTAAAATGGAGATCGTATGCAAAAGTTACAACCCCAGGAAGTTAATGTACTAACTTACCCAAACGGGGCCCACGTGACTTTTGGCGCTTCATCTCCCAGGGTTAGGTTTTTAGATGTGTAGGGTTTTTGGCATTATTTTTTATTTTAAAAGGCATTCAGAGCCTCATTGTAATCATCTTCTTGTGAATGAGCACAACCGTCACATCTCTTCTCAGAGATAAGCCACCACCATTCCTGCAAGCTTGTTTCCGCAACATTTTACAGTTTCAGCTTATTTCATTATTGAATAGAAAACCAATTTTATTGTATCTCTATTATTTTTTGTTAAGAATCTGTTAATAATCTGTATTCATTTCGTTCTGCTCATAAAATCAAGATCAATGGTTTATACACTTGTTTATGGTACAGGTTGATTACAGGTTGAGGTACAGGTTGGTGTATGGTTGATGCACTTGTTTATGGTACATGTTGATTACAGGTTGAGGTATAGGATAGTGCATGGTTGATGCACTTGTTTATGGTATAGTTTTTTTACAGGTTGGTTGGTACAGGTTTGTGCATGGTTGATCCACTTGTTTATGGTACAGGTTGATGCATGGTATAGGTTGTTTGGTACAGGTTGATTGGTACAGGTTTACAATGGTATATCTCACAATGATAGTGTGACAGTGGTTCCATCATTCTACTTCTACTTCAAGGTGGTTGGACAGGGTAACGACAGGTGGTTGTAGCCACATTTCGGTTGTAGTCGGAGAATGTAGGGGGTTGTAGCCTCCTTCTAGTTGTAGCCAGAGAACTGGGGAGTTGGAGCTTCCCTCAGGTTGTAGCCTGAGAAACTAGGGGGTTGGAGCCTCCTTCCAGTTGAAACTAGAAAACAATGGAAGTTGGTGCTTCCAATGAATGTAATTCTTCAAGACATATAAGAAAAAACATTATGTGGTTTTCTCCCGCTTTGGGTTTCCATGTAAAACACTGGTGTATTGTGTATGTGTATGATTGTTCATTTGTTCATTGTTTATTTAATCAGCAGTTATTGGATGATAATGCTACATTGATATAACACTTGGATTATATGGTTAAAAAGGATTAAATATCTCTATTATTGATTCACCCCCCCCTCTTAGTAATCCAACAATAGCATGGCTAGAAGGAGTGAAGTAAGAAATGGATACATCATTGAAAATATGGATGCTCAGATCTCAAGTTATGAGGAGCAGGGACATCTACATAAGTGGGTGAAGAAGACAGAGAATTCATATCAGAATGAAAGACTGAAGGGGATTTCAAGTGTGTTATCCATAGAGGCATACGCAGGTGAAATTGGTATCAGTCGCGTACATACGCGGGCTGACCTTGAATAGTTCACATACATACGTGCTCTGTTGTGTAGCAGGATGCATATATGTGGAAAATCCTTGGGAAAAAGGCAATGCACATGGGTTGCAGCTTGATGTAATGATATAACTATGTTGTGCAGGGGATAACATAGTTTGTTACAGGTTCTGACACTGTTTTCTGTGGGATTAAATGTTCACCTTTTGGATTGTGTAAAATAAACTCGCAGGTGCATGGCACTAACCTATGAGTATGGATTGATTCATTTTCATTTGAAGAACAATGTTGGTTATAACAGTGGAGTTATGGCACCTTGGTCATGTAATGTATCTTGATTGGAAGCTTACTTGTTGAAAAACTTGATACATGCTTTTGGCATATGAATGGGACACATATTGGGACATGTAGTTGGTGAGTTGATGAGATGATCATGTTGAGGAGTCATGACTTGATCTATGATTGGTACACTTCTAGTACATTGGTAGAGGCACCTAGTAGCATTTTGATTGACACATGTTTTATGGAGGATTTGGCATACAAATATGAAATTCATCATTTTGTGGTATTGATGCATGGTGATGTTTGGTACACTCATATATGGAATATGCTTGATTGGTATTACTTGATTAGCACAAAAATTGGTATTTGTTTGATACATGGTGATCTGAAAATAGTGGGTTGACTTGTTATGCTATGCAAGCACCCTCTACTTCATTAAAATAAACTTTACAGGACCTTGCTCCATGTGTTAAAATATGCAAGATAAATTATGTGTTAAGTTCATGCTTCTTTTAAATGGTTATGTGTGAGGTCTTTGCAAGATTAAATATGTTGTTTTCATAAATACAACAGAAAAAATAACTTGGAGCAAATAATAACCAGCAAACACTCACAACAAGAACAACATGATAAAGGAGTTCACCCCTCTCTGGGCTACATCTCCTTGAGCCTCCATCAATGGACTTGGCTCTCTGGGATTAATTTGTCAAAGATTCTTTTACAAGCTACTACTCAACTCCAATGGAAATTTTGGTTGTACCATTGGGATCCAAATACATAAAAACCCCAAAAATGACTAATAAAACTCTGAAAACGGATCATGGCTCATCCGGGCATGACCTCTTCTATATGTGGCCTTCAGCTTCCTTGAGCTTCTCTGTGGAAAAAACACTTGTAAAAGTCCTCAAATGGATCTGAAACCTATCCCAAAGTGTTCAGAGCATAATAATTAGTCAAAAATGATTATTCAATCATAGAAAACAAACATAGGCTCATCTGAGCATGACCTCAAACAATGAGGGCTTCAAGCTCCCTGGGGCTCTCTGAAACTTCAATGGTTAAAAACCTGCAAAAGAAGTCTTCAAATGGCTTGAAAACAGTGCCAATGGATTCAGAACGTCCAAAAACCCCTAGATGGGCTTTTTCGGCACCTCATTTGGCCAAAAAATGAAGAAGATAGGCCTCTTGCCATTTTCTTCCTTCAAGCTTGTTGTCTCTGGTTCGCCAAAATGCACCTCTGTGTGCCCAACCTAGAACACACTCAAAAACTCGTGCTAAAACCTATCACACATGCGTAAATGCAAAACCAATCAAACTGTAGGACGGTTAGAGCTCGCCCAGCCCCTAACCGCCAAGACCGTGGTCATAAGATCACCATTTGACCACGCGTTATCGCAAAAGGGGTCTCCATTTACAAGATCAAATAGACAAAGGACAAGTGGTGGTCGAATGGTTGTATAACCATTTGAACACAAACCAAAACCCCACGCGCATATGGTGGCAGGGTCATATGGCATATGTGGGAACCGGAACCGGACTCCATTGAAAATTTGTGCGCCAAAACTTCGAAAGGTTTGGTCGTATGGAAATACAATACAACCGTGGATAAATATGTTTACAACATCTATGCACCTCCGTATATACAATGGGTCATATGGTATATATTACAACCACGGGCTGGGGCTAAGCCCCAGCCCAACCCCACGCCAAACCACACATTAATTAAATTTAAATAATTTTAAACTCATTCATATAACAAGTAACATATTACAGCGCGTTGGTTGGTCAGACTTTGTTAAATATTTGGAAAAGGGGGAGGTCTGGGGTTCAATCCCCATGGACTCCATAATATTTTGAACCAATCAACCAATTACAACGGTGCCACGTGGCAACCCATGACTAGGCCACGTGGCACCACACCATTTTCCCATTAAATGACATGTGTCGCATCGTGATTCGACCACATCTGCCAATGAGTGAATGCCACGTCACCATCTACCACCTCAGTGTATAGACGTACAGCATCTACCATGTCAGCATCCGTACGGACTGTACAGACTGCATAGTCAGCACTCATTTTTTTTACCTGTTTGGTGATTCGAACATATCACGATATCTCTCTCATCCAACGTCCGTTTGAACCCAAATGAGTTGTGTTGGGTTTGTAACGATGAGGGATATGTACTCATTTGTTTTGAGGCAATTCTGAGAACTTTGATTTTTGAGCTAAATTTTGACCCCTGGTCCAGATTTTGATCACGCCTTCCCACTGAAAGGCTTTTGGACCCACAAAATCTTATGATTATCTATCTGAGCTTCAATACTCTTCTGCTTTCAAGTTCTATCAACTGATTCTACTTGAAAAGTCTTTTTGACAATCACCTGAATATCTTGACATGCCTTGCACTGCAACTGGCTATGTCCCTCAACCATTGTTCTCTGGCTGTTGTTGACCCACTGTTCTCTTTGTGCTTAGAAGACTGTCAACCTTCCCACTGAGAATCAAGTCCCTCTTGTGAACTCTTTTACTTCAACACAATCAGCTCTCCAATGGCTACAAAAACTTTCCTGCGACATCTTGTCACAAACCAAGAAAACCATCAATCTTGAAAACAAATTTATACAAGACTGAAAATGATGCCAACAAAGTATTTTTTCTCTTCAAGAAAACGGTTGCATATTGTACTTCATCAAAGTACATGGCGTTTTCCTGCATCTTGGTGTACTCAAAATTGACTTACAACCCAACAAACACCATCGACTAAACACAAGTCGAAAAACATGATCGACACAACATAGTCATCAAGACAACATCGACACAAGTCGAGACTCATTGGAAACATATCAGCGTTCCCAATGACAATTCGACATTCACGATACACAATCATGTTACAATCATGAGTCATTCATGATGAACTATCACCAAGTTCACTGCTTACACATACACAAAAACACATGCATATGCATGACTCTTCAACTCTCCTTCAAGTACAAACATAAGTACATAAACCCAAAACATGTGGGTACATAAGAGCTGAAATGAAAAAGATAAATGGCTGTAACAAGTGAACATCATACCC
>ML846411.1:18169-44279 GCA_009831015.1 Picea engelmannii
GTCTGGAAGATGTTACATAGAGTAAGATGCCAATCATCGATCTGTATTGTCTCTGATCTATGTTCTTAGAGTCATCATCCTTACTTAACTTACAACTAGTCGACATAAGATTACTAATTGGTTTGCAATATTTCATTCCAAACTTCTTCAACATTTCTTTGATATACTTGGTCTGAGAAATAAAGATACCTTTGTTGCTTTGAAATATCTAGAGACCCAAAAAGAAAGACAACTCCCCAAGCAAAGACATCTTGAACTTGTGTTGCATGTCTTTGGAAAACTTCTGACTCATCCTGTCATCATCACTTCCGAAGATAATGGCATCTACATAGACCTCAGTAATCAATATATTGTCTCCATCCACCTTTATGTAGAGATTGTTGTATGCATTTCCTTTCCTTAACCCTTGTTGTTGTAAATATCTGTCTAGTCTCAAATACCATGCTCTAGGGGCTTGGTTGAGACCATATAAATCCTTCTTCAATCTACAAATATAACTTTCCTTCTTTGATAACTGAAATATAGCTTTCCTTCTCTGATGACTGAAATCCTTTTGGTTGCTTAATGAAGACTTCTTCCTCTAGATATCCATTTAGGAAAGTTGATTTCATGTCCATTTGATACACTTTAATATTATTGGAGCATGCATAAGCTAGTATCAGTATGAATATTGCTTCCATCCTAGAAATAGGGGAAAATGTCCCTTCAAAATATATACCTTCAACTTGAGAGTATACTTTGCATACCAATCTTACTTTGTTCCTGGTAGCATGTCCATCATCGTTCAATTTGTTCTTGAAGACCCACTTTGTACCGATGACATTCTTGTTCTTTGGTATTGGAATGAGTTCCCATGTATCATTCCTCTCTATATGATCTAACTCTTCATCCATGGCCTTGACCCAATGTTCATCTTTCATGGCTTCTTCAAAACTGTTGGGCTCAATTGTAGACAATAGTGCTAAATGTTGTTGTTCTGGTGAATGGATTCTTCTTCTAGTTTCAACTCCTACATATTTATTTCCAATAATATGATCTAATGGATGATGCTTCTACACTCGTCTTATGGGTTTCTTTGGAGGTACTTGAATATCCTGTTGTTCTTTCTCTTCTTCTTCATCTAATTCTTCTTCTTTCAAATATTCTTCATGATCATGTTCCACTGAGTCTTTGCTACTTTCTTTTATCTTTCGACCATCTATCTCATCAATATTCACATTGATGCTTTCCACTATTATGTTGGGTCTCAGATTGAGACATTTGTATGCTTTCCTTTTTCTTGAGTATCCAACCAGTATGCCTTTATTGACTTGAGAATCAAATCTTCCAATTCTTCCATCTTCTCTTTTGATGTAGCATTTGCTTCCGAAAACTCTAAAGTTATTTACATTTGTTGGTCTTCATTTCCATAGCTCATATGGAGTCTTATCATTGTTATTTATGAGCAACCCTCTGTTCTAAATGTGATTTGTTGTTTTCATTGCTTGTACCCAAAAACCATTTGTCAACTTGGAATCCATTAACGTGGTTCTATCCATTTCCTTTATTGTTTTATTCTTCCTTTCAACAACTCCATTTTGTTGAGGTGTCCTGGCTACCGAGAATTGCCTCTTTATCCCATGCTTGTTGCAGAATTCTATGAATTCTTTTGATATAATTTCTCCTCCATTTTATGATCTCAAACACTTGATTTTCAATTATGTCTTAGTTTCATCCATCTCTTTGTATGTCTTGAAGATTTATAATGCCTCTGACTTCTTATTTAGAAATAAAATTGCATTCATTCTTATGTAGTCATCAACTAATAGAATGAAATACTTTTCACCTTTCAATCCCTTCATTATTGTTGGTCCAACTAGATCAGTATGTACAATCTCCAATGGTTTTTTTGTGGAATACTCCTTTGACTTGAACATTGTCTTGGTCTATTTTCCCTGTAGACAATGATTGCATAGAGTGTTTGTTGGCTTCAAGATCTTGAGTATTTCTCTTGCTGCTTCCTTTTTGCTAACTTTGAAAAGATTATCAAAAATTGTGTGACCCATTCTTTTGTGCCATAGCCAACTTTCATTGTCCTTTCCTAAGCAACATCTTTGCTTTCCTATTTCATTTAGAACATATATGTTGCTTGGAGTTCTTATAGTTGTAGCTACCAACTTGCCTGATTCTACTTTCCTTATCTCACACTTCTTTGAATCAAACACAATTATGTGTCCTTGATCACACATTTGAATTAAACTTAGCATATTTTGTTTCATGTCTTTGACTAATAAAACATTTTTTGCAGTAGCATCTTTACTTCCGAGCTTGATTGTGCCCTTTCCAATAATTTTGGCTGAGTTGTCATTCTGAAATAAAACGGATTCATCTCTTTCCTTTTTCAATGTTAGAAACCTGTCTTTATCATCAACGGATTCATTTTCATATGCTTTGAGCATCCACTATCAACATACCATCAATGTTTCTTGTGTTGAGATTGTAGAGCAATATTGCATTCTTTAGTGTTGAATTGATCCTGCTTTCTTATCCATATCCTTTGTAGTTCCTACTTATGACTATTGATATTATTCTTTAGTTACCTTGGAGGAACAATGAGTCTGCAATATATAGATATATGTCCAAATTTGTTGCACTTGTAGCATTCTACCTTATCACTTAATGATCCAAATCTATTGTAGCTTCTACTTTGTGCTTCATGAGATCTTATTGGATAACTATTTATTGTATATCCCTCATCGTTGCTTATGTTCATGGTATGATCTAGTTGGATATTGGTGGCCACCCACCTCTTCCAACTGGCTCACTTACATATTTCATCTTGGCAATTTCAGTTTTCATCTTGGCTATTTTTTTCTAGCTTTTCGGGTCCTAAACTTCTGGGGTCGTTTTGAGGCCCTAAACAACATTTTTTGGGCCCACCACAGTCACACTGAGGACGACATTAGAGTGTTACAACATAATGTGTATTACTTGGATATACATTTCCAATGGGATATCGTGCGACTAAAACAGAGATCGTATGCAAAATTTATGACCCCGGGAAGTTGATGTACCAACTAACCCCAACGAGGCCCACATGAATTTTGGCGCTTCATCTCCTAGGGTTAGGTTTTTGGATGCCTAGGATTTTGGCATTCATGTTTGATGAAAAATGAATTTGGAGCCTCATTGTACTCATCTTCTTGTGAATGAGCCTAACCATCGCATCTCTTCTCAAAGATAAGCTACCACCATTCTAACAAGCTTCTTTTAGTCTACGTTTTACAGTTTCAACATATTTCTTATTTAATAGAAGTCAAGTTTTATTGTATCTCTGTTATTATTCACCGTGTCTCTCTGTTAATATTATAGATCTATGTTTTCATTTCATTCTAATCATAAATCCAGATCAGTTGTATCAGAGCGGACTTCTCCTTGTCATTTTTTAGTGCATGTCCCCGACAAGGTCATGGTATAGAGAGTTGGGTCTTGAACTTGTTTCTCTTGAAGAAAAATTCTCTCGCATGCTCAAGAAACCTTCCATGGAGGGAGAAAATAAAGACGATGAGACATGAGATCTTTTCAAAATGTTGCTCGAGGAATCCCTCGAGCGAAAGAGGAATGAGATGATGGAAAAATTTGCAGAAATACTTCAACCACTGTTGACAAGTGACACATGTACCTCAAATGAAGGTGCCACCCCCTTCAACATACAGATCATTTTTTATATTTTTATATTCGAACGTCAAATAGATGCAGATGTTGTTGATAAATGGTTAAACCTTCTAGAAGAGTATTTTTTTGTCCACAACCTTTTTGATAGAGAAAAGATTACATTTTCACTCCTCAAGGTCGTCCCCCATGTCTGATATGGGTGGAAGACTTTCTATGAGCTAAAGGAAACAGAGGGATATACATTATTTGTAGTTGCACCCACTTGGGGTTCCTTTAAGGATGATATTAAGGAACACTACTACCCTGTTGGAAGTTATGATGACTTATATACAAGATGGACCATGCTACAGCAGGAAAGGGACCAAATAGTGCCAGAGTTCACCAATGTCTTCCATACCTTGCGCACCAAGTGAGGTATCAAATACTCTGAGCGAAATATGGTAAAAAGTACCACGATGGTCTGCATAGATAAATCCATACAAAAATGGAGTTTCTAGACATTTTATAGGTGCGGCCTATCGATATGCTTTCAAAATCAAGCAGAAGCTTAAACACAAGATGCAGAAGTTTGGGTCTACAATCCCCTCACAATAGAAGTAGGGAAAAGGTGTCCCCAACCTATAGAAAAAAGGGCATAGAAAGGATGGGAATCCTCAGGAAAACTAGTCCAAACCACAAACAAATAAGGACAATGGGGAGACAGAGAAAGACACTAGGAAATGGTGTGAGTTCCATAAGATCCCCTGACATAACATTGTCAAATGCCTCTCAAAGAAGTCATTTGTGGCTGAGGTGAAATCCTTTGAATCAAATGCAATCTCTGACTTGGAGTCAAAACTAGAAAAAGGGAGACATATCATTGATACAGAACCTAGTTCCACTGTTTCTACCACCACCAAGGTCCATCCTGGTAGATCTGATGAACCGGAGGAAGGTGAGCGCCTCTTTCATTCACAGTTGTGGGTGAATGGTAATCCATTGCACTTCATCATTGATAGTGATAGACATAAGAACCACATCTCAACAAAGGCTGTCAAGTGGTTGGCTCTGCCAACATCACCACACCCACATCCATACACCATCAGGTGGCTCCTTCAAGGGAGAAATATTCCTGTCAGCCAATAGTGTCTCTTGGCCTATGATATCAAGCCCTTCAAAGATGAGGTATTGTGTGATGTCACCCCCCTTGAAGTTTGTGATGTTATTTTGGGCCAACCTTATTTATGGAAACATCATGTTGGATATGAGTCTAGGCCTCGTAGTGTTATTATTACTTTGGACAAGAGATTATAGTGGATAACGGAGGTAGTCCCATCTATCGCCATTTCCTTGATCTCTGCCAAGAAATGCAGGAAGGTCATCTCTCAGACTAGGAAGTTTTTCTTCTTTGTGATTTACACTCAAAGTCAGTGGAAGGTTGCAGCCACATCCATGGCCACTGTGACAGGTATCTCCATCCAGCAAAAGCAAGTGAATAAGTTTGTAGCAGAATATAAATACATATTCTCCTCACCCATTGGGGTACCTCTGCACTATCAGTTCAAGCACTCAATCAATATGACCCCAGTGCACTACTACTAAATGGTTCAGTCTATAACCCCTCTCTACCAAAAAATGAGGAAATCAAGTTCCATATCCAAGAACTGTTCAAAAAGGGGCACATTCGCCCAATCTCATCACCTTGTGGAAGCACAATCGTGCTTGTGTAGAAGAAATATGGGTCCTGGCAACTCTACATTGATTATCGGGCCCTAAATAAAACCATAGTCAGGAAACGGTACCCAACTCCAAGAATTGACTATCTCCTTGACCAGCTCAAGGAGGCCAAATACTTCAGCAAGATCGATCTAAAGTCCAACTACCACCAAGTTCCAATAGAGCAGACCGATGTATGGAAGACTACCTTCAAATCCAAAGGTCTTTTTGAATGGTTGATCATGCCCTTTGGCTTGACAAATACCCCAACAAATTTCATGAGGATGATGGACGATATCTTGCAGACTTTCAACAATTATTTTGTGGTAGTTTATTTGGATGACATCCTCATCTTCAACAAGAATTGGGAAAAACACTTGTAGCACATTCAACAAGTTCTGGACACTCTGCAGAAACAAAATCTATATGAAAATTTCAAAAAAATGTTCATTCAACATGAACAAGGTCCAGTACCTAGACTACAATGTTGATGAGCATGGGGTGCATGTCGATCCAGCCAAAATCCAGGTCATCTGTGACTAGCCATCCCTAACCACATTTAATGAGCTCAAGAGCTTCTTAGGCCTTTCCAATTTCTATCGCAAATTCATGTTGGTATTCTCCCACATTGCATGGGTTCTTAGCCAACTGACCAGGGGTAGTGGTAAGGAAAATTCATGTGGGGCCATTCGCAATAGAAATCATTCAATTATTTGAAGCAACGCTTATGCTCATCCCTGGTGCTCTCATTACACGACCTACAACAACCATTTGAGATTGAGACAAATGCTTCAGACTATGCTGTGGGTGCAATTCTCACTCAGCATGGACATCCCATGGCCTATCACAATGAGACACTATCAAATACGGTCTGTAAGTATCCCACTTACAACAAATAAATGTACTCCATTGTACAAGCCAGTCACCATTGGAGGAATTACATTCTCTGGAAGGAGACAGTCATCCACACTGATCATAAGCCTCTGTCGTTCATGCAGACACAAGGAAAATTGTAGAATGAACGTCATTAGAAGTGGTCCACATACTTGCAATAGTTCTATCTCAAGATCGAGTATAAGACAAGGAGCACCAACCACATCGTTGATTTCCTCATCCGACCTCCAGTTGCCACACTAACCATAATGCTACACCCCTGCGGACATGGGACATCCAACAACTCTATGAACGAGATCTTGACTTCACCACTACCTACCAGATGCTAGGAACAAACACAACTGTCACTAATTTTCATCTACAGTATGGGTTATTGTGCCATCTGGACCATCTTTGTGTTCCATCAATTGAGCGCGTGAAGCTGAGTTGGGAATCTCACTACAGTTGGGTGGAAAGACACTTCGGCATAGAGAAAACAGTGGCAATGTTGTAGCAACATTTTTATTGGCCGAAACTCTGACAAGATGCCAGCTAGTATATGAGGTCCTGCATGACCTGTGCCTTTCTCAAACCAGCCATTAAGAAACAAGTCATGTACACCTCGCTGACTACTCCTGACAGAGCCTCGGAATCCATCTCAATGGACTAAATGCCAAGCCTTCCTTCAACCAAGTGGGGATAGGATTGTGTTTTTGTGGTTGTTGATCAATTTTCCAAGATGGCAATTCTGGTCACCTGCAAGAAGAGAATCACAATAGAGGCCATTGCAAAGCTCTTCTTCGAACAAGTGTGGGTAAATTTTGGGATAACACAAACCATCGTCTATGATCGGGACATTTGTTTCTTAAGCACAATCTATTCGATCCTCTGGTCATGGATGGAAAACAAGCTCACCAAATCCACGACCTTCCACCCCCAAACGGATGGCCAAACTAAGGTCATCAACATGATGATCATGCATATTTTGTGCATGTACAATTCCAAGAATCTGTGCACATGGGATGAGAGTCTTCACTATGTTCAACACAGTTACAACAGAGCCATACATAGCTCAACTAGCCATAGCCCCTTTCAGGTGGGGTTGGGATTTACACCATTAGGTCCCATGGATGTTTCGCTACCCCTTGCGTACACATAGGCAGAATCGTCCCATGTGCAAATCAAAGCTGAAAAATCCACCCGATTCTTTGAACAAATCCAACACATCCACCAATAGGTTCAGGATATTTTGCAGAAGTCTAATGCCAAGTACAAGCAGTGCCATGATCAACATTGGGTGCACACAAGTTTTAGGTGGGAGATAAAGTTTGTTTGCACTTGTAGAAAGAATGTCTTGCGGGACTGTTATCTGACTAATCAGTAGGTGCGGACACTAACAGATCTCCCTAGATCCACCTGGATCTAGAACAAAACAGGACAGGACATGACCCTTTCCCTAAGTTATGACCATTGAATTGGCTAGTAGGGAAGAACACGTGACATACCTTTGTATCCCTTCCTAGGGTCTTTGTTGCTCCCGCTTCGCTTCGGCGCTCTCATGATGTCAAGACCAAGACAACACAAACCAACCAAAGTGAAGATAGCAAAATATATGCAATCGTCAACTTATGTGTATGATCAAGGAATTACAAAATAAAGTAAGAATGACTTTATGGGAAAAGGACATGCCATTGTATCATATTAATCGAAAGTAGAAGATACAACCTGATTGCCTTGATGTCGCAAGCTTCCTTTCGGTGGATTTTGGTTCCAACACACACACTTGCTTGATCTTTGTATGAAGAAGATCCAATTCCTCTTGATAGACTTGCTAGAGTCTCTAAGCTCCTATTCAAGCTGGGTCCTTCACACAATTCCTTCACCAATTCTCCAATTAATATTGCTTAACCTTTTCCATGAGAATCCCATCAATATATAGGAGAGGATGAGATGGTTACTTGGATGAGAATGATCCCACAATATCAGGGAAACCAGTAAAATGATAACCATTCGAATGCCAACCCATTCTCTAGAAGATTCCCTTCTAGAACCATCGAGGCTTCATCTTTTTCCAAGCTTGAGAAAACGTTCGAACCCTAGCTATGTATCACAGTGTGAGAAGTTCGCACCCTAGCTGAAGGCAACATGTGAGAATGGGTCATTCTCGCACCCTAATATATAAGCAACCTGCGAACTCTCTTCAAAAATATGTTTTCTGGGAAGAGATGAATGTCACTTTTCTCAAAAGAAAGTTTTTGTTAGGAGCCTAAGTACACCATCATTAATACACCATCCAGATGACCAAAATCATGGGTAACATAATGCCCCCTAAAGTATGAGGCTGGAATCAGTGACAACCGAAATACTTTGTAAACTGCGTGTGTGTGTCAGAAACCAGGAGCGCACTTAATCGGAAACCTACGAACAACCAAGCATCTGCAGAATATCATACTAGTTCTGAGGTAGGCATTCTCATACTCAGATCATAGATGGATGACATTATAAGCATAGGTCATGGCCACCAATCATACACTATGGATCCATGCTGTCAAAATATAGCATAGCCACCAGGAATACACTATGGATATATGCAAGAAAAATCAAATTGAGATGACATAGCCACGAGACATACAAAGTGGATCTATGTGTCGCAAATTAAACATATTTCATCACAACCTGGACAAAGAGATGATATCCAGGGTCTTCAATCTCGTCGCCCGAAAGTACAAATTTAACCATGTGATTACATGTGTTGAAGTCGAACATGGTAGAAACCACTTGATTACCGGTCATTGATGAAACCATTAACAAGTGTGAGGGAAATCACCATTAATGTCAATGACTCCTAAGGTACACTAGTACAATCCACCGAATGTGAATGAATGAGTTGAGGTCGAACATCCGATGAAATATTTCGAGCAGGGGTCAATGATGTAAACCCACTATCGAAAGTGAGGAAACCTGCCATTGAGGCATGCAAGTTCCAAGGTACCAAAGAATTTCTAAGTCTTGTTTCCGGATAATGAGCTGAAGTCGATGGAACAAAACTCATCACAGGAGGGCTTTGATGTATCCCCCATCAATGACACAAAATGAGAAACAGATTTTGAAGGTGAAACAGAGTATGATATAAGTTGGATTGGACACAGGGAAGGCCGACACGAAGAGAATGGACAACTGCAGATGGCCGACTCAATAGAGGTTTCAGATGAACTTCTCTTGAACATATGAATGATACGACCAATGATTTGGCAGCATTGACTCAGAGACAACGTAGAGTATGACCTTGTAGCAAATAAAATGAGAGACAAATGGATTTCCCAAACCAACTTCAAATAATGAATAGGAGGGTGTCATGTTCAAGAGCGACACTTACTGCCAATTAATATGAATATGAGAACACATCCCTTTCCCAAATTTTCCCCCACCATTTCTGGCGAGTACCTCTTTATTTTTACGCAAGCTTGAGGAGGATAACATATGCTTGTTGATATAAGCTCATCCTTTGGATAAGTCCTTTGGAGTATGTTTAACGAACCCTAGGAAGGAGTGGTTCAGTCCCATTACAGGTCTGTCGATGTTTGTTTAATGAGTCCAAAGATAGAAAACTCGAAGGTTTTTTATGATTATAAAGTCTGGAAAAACACTTAAAAGAGAACTCTCTCAGTTCATTTTTCATAAAATAGTCTGATGAGACTGAAAAAGAGATAAATTATCGCCCAACAGACGCTTTCTTCAAATACTTTAATGAGCGTGAAAATAGCAAGGTCGCTCGGAAATCTTTTCATGTTTACAGAGTCTGAAAAGAGCTTAAAGAGGACTCCAAGGGGGTTCCTTTTTTGTATAACCTTGTTGAGCCCAAAAAAGTGATAAAAGTGTGCTTGATCGCGTTCTCATGTATTTTCAAGCGTGAGAACGGACAAAGACCAAGCTCGAGTTTTTGTACAAAAACCATAAAAAAACAATCAAAACATGCAATGAAGAAGAAAAAAATATTCGCATCCCTGTGCATGAACATCAAAGTCGTTATGCCTACAAAAGTCATAATCAAAAGGGTATTAGGCATTAGGTTTTAATAAATAAACAATTATAAAATCCAATAACAAATGGTAAAAGTAAATATAAAGGAGTAAAAGTTCATTTTACCATAATCATTTTAACTTTACCAATATTTGAGCCCAAAACCCCTCTTTTGCCCTTGAATTTCAGCGCTCAATTGCGGGAGTTACAAGCATCCATTCGACGAACCGTCTCCGGCAGTGAGGTAAGCTCCTTGTCCTCTACCTTTTCATGGTTTGATTTTTCATTTTCATTGGAAAAAAACATAGTTTTGAGTTTGTTTTGGGGGTTAAAGTTGCGCTCATCCATTCTCGCAGGCCATCCACACGGGACCTGCAAGAATGCCTCATTCTCGCAGGTAACCCCAAAGGCACCTGAGAGAACCTCGCACTGTGCCTAAAGGGCACCTGCGAGAACCACAAAGTGGAAAAAATTTTGAAGTTTTGCTCAATGAAAAAGATACCAAGTGTTGAATAGAGTTACTAACTTTCTTCTTATGCTTCTTATGCAGGTATTTGGCTATCACCATGGTTCTGGAATGGCGTGAAAGAGAGCATGAATAAGATGATTCCATTGCCAGAAATCATCTGGCCACCATTGCTTCTTTACGAGACTGTGGTCTCCTAAAAAAAATTCGTATACCGGGTATGAGGGCTCAAGTCAAGTTATTGGAGTACCTTGTGCATATGTGGGATCTCGACCAGCAAGTATTCCATGTAGGGGTCCACACATTGTCCTTGGATATCGAGGACATTTACTTCTTGACAGGACTGTCACGGCGTGGGTACCACATGAGCCTGACTGGTAGCAGAGGTGGTGGGTTGCCCATGAGTGAGTATCGTTGCTTGCACTGTGTTCCAGAGGCAGAGAGGAGCAAAGGGAAAGTAGCCATTTGGGGAGTGCGGGATTTGACCCTCCACACTATTTTGTTCACCATTTCTCATATGTCTTGGAGTACTGCTCCTTACATGGCTCTCCAGAGCTACTTTCAGTATGCCATAGAGTGTACTGAGCCTCAAGTTTTTAACTGGGCAGACGCAGTGCTTCGTAGCATGAAGAGGTAGTTAACCAAATGCAGGCGAGGCGACTTGAAGAAATTTGGGTACGGGTCTTTGTTGGTGTCCTTATTTCTTGAGAGGGTTCCCTTGCTGAGGCTGCAGGTTGAGTGGGATTTACCAGCTCCAACAGATCCAAGAATGCTAAGGTGGTGTCAGCTCATGGCCCAACATGTAGCTGGACCAATTATCAAATATAATGGTGTCTTCTTCGACTGGTTGCGACCACAGATGCTGATGGTCGATGATTATGCCTATGTTGGGTTGGACTTCCGAGGAGATCCGGAATTGGTTCTGCCCGAGGGTGCTCAGTGGGGGTATCTTGGTAATAAGTACACATTTTTTCTTTTTAAATGTTTTTGTGAATTTTATCATATGCAAATGTTTTTTAATGTTCATCCAAGGTCTAAATACAAAATTCTTTTTGATGACACGGATGTGGGACCTTACCGACCTCCTGGTACTTCTCCTATTCAGCGACGAGGAGAGGTGGCTCCAGTGCCACGATGGGACACCGAAGATTATGAAGCGATGGAACAAAACCTAGAGGGTTTGACAGCAAACATTCCGGACATGCCCCTTGGAGAGGTTCCACGATGTTATCAGCGTCATACAGTAGGAGTGTCAAAGTCCATTGGCCAACTGCTTCGTAGGGTTGCCCGAGCAGTCGTGTGTTACCGTGAACGTCATCCATGACGTCACTTTGTAGAAGCTATGAACTTTAGATTTTGAAATTTTGGTCCTCGGACATAACTTTTTTGTAAAAACTCTTTTGATCATTATATATACATATAGATTCTACCGGTTTATCTTGTGTTGTGTGAAAATTGATTTGATTGATTTATAAATGACCCAAATGTCTGTCTAATACATAGTTAGCTAATGCATCAGTTAATGTATTTAGATGTCTAGGAATATGTTGATATTCAATATAATCAAAATAACGTTCCAAGAGGCGAATTCACAAATACACTTGTAACAAAGTAGGACTTCGAATAGTATAGACATTACTTAATTGTAGTACTACGAGATGTGAATCGAGTCACACAACCAAATGACGGATTTCGAGTGAGATAGCATCAATCAACAATTCGATAACGGCACTATACTCTACAATATTGTTGGGCGCACGGTCGAGACACACACCTCGTAAGGAGACAAGTTTGTTTGTAGGGGCGTAAATTGCTCATGCAGCGAAAGCAAGGTTCTGAGTACTACGGCTAGTGCCATCAGCGAAGCCAATGTAGGGTAGCAAAGACTCGAACATCTGGAAATCAAACACAATGTCACATAACGGCAGAGACTAGATAATGACAAAAGCAAGCTACAGTAACACACAAGAAGTATGATACAATAAAAATGCAGGTACTCGTGCACAGGTGATCTTATGCATAGTACTTCTTCAAGTACAACCCATTTCTGGGTTCACTCAAAAGGATACCATCATAATCTACTAACTCATAAGCCCCTTTTTCCAAAACTCGTCTAACGATATAAGGACCTCACCACATGGCTTCGAATTTTCCAGCTCCTAGCATATCTCAATCTTGCTCATAGAGGAGAACGAGATCTCCTTCGGAGAAAATGTGAGGCTTGACATGTTTGTTGTATTAGGCCTTGACAAGTTTTTTCTGAGCTTCTATGACTAGGGTAGCATCCTGTCGAGTTTCGTCTAATCGCATAAGATACAATAGATGTTCTTCCTCAGCAGAAGTGTTTGGTAGGAGTTCAACAGGTAGTTTTAAAGAGGGTATCTCGCATACAATTGGGAGAATGGCTTCCAAACTATAGACTAACCGGAAATGTGTCAACCCAGTAATAGACTTGACGGATGTCCGGTAAGCCCACAATGCCGAAAACAATATTGTGTGCCAACTTGTTTTGTGAATCCCTATCATTCGTTGGAGCATAGTTATGATAACTTTGTTAATTGCTTCGACTTGGTCGTTGGCTTGTGGTTAATAGGGCATTGAGTTTTCATGGTGAAGACCCAACTTTTCAGTGAGTTCGGACATCATGAAGTTTCGAAAGTGGCTACCATGATCAGTGACGATAGCCTGGGGAACACCAAAACAAGCTATGATGTGATTAAAAATGAATAATTTTGCGGTCTTTCCAGTGTTCTCAAATGTCGACATCACCTCGGCCCATTTTGTAATGTAATCTACGGCTACAATAATGTATCCATGCCCCCCGGTCGAGTGGGGGTGACATGTCATGAAATTGATGCCCCATTTTGCAAAGGGACCAACGGAGACCACAGGGTGAAGAGGAGCGGGATGTGACCATATCTTATGATTATAGGTCTCGCAAGCATGGCATTTTTGGATGGTGATTATGCAGTCGTTAAATAAAGAAGGCCAAAAATACCCTGCTTGTAAGATCTTCTAGGCAGTAGCATACCCATACATATGACCACCACAGGCTCCAAAATGGCAGTCATTCAAAGCTTTCTCAGCTTCATCGAACGTTAGGCAGCGTCGAAAAACTGAGTCAATCCCCCGACGATAAAGAGTATCCCCGAGGATAATATAATGATAGGCTTGGTAGCGTAGTCGACGTCGGTCAGTACTAGACAAAGTTGGCCGGAAAGACTGTGTTTGGAGATATATGATGATATCGCCATACCAAAGATCATCAGAGATAATGAGGAAAAGGGATTCATCAGGTAATGAATCAACTGTTACATTTTCCGTTTCAAAATAGGGAAAGTCGCATATTAACTCAGCAAACACTAAGGACTTCTTGGACTTGGCGTGTTCGAATTCCAAGTCAAACTCCTAGAGTATCACGATCCATTTGGAGTATTTTCCCCCTAGTAATTGACATGTGAAAATGTGTTGCATAGGGTTGTAGTTAGAAATCACTGTAGTCTTGCGAGAGAGGATATAGTGTCGAAAGCAGTGGACAGCTTGGACAGTTGCCAAGGCCATTTTTTCGACATGTAAATATTTGGTTTCGATAGGCGTTAGACTTCAACTTAAGTAATAGATAACATGTTCGTCGTTAAAATCATCCTCTTGGACGAGAACCATACCAATGGTGTAATCCGAGGCTGCAAGGTAGAGGAAATAATCGCGACCGTAATCGAGGGGAAAGAGAAGCGGAGCACGTGTTAGGGACAATTTCAAAGCTTCAAAAGCTTTGTTTGCGATGGTATCCCATACGAAATCAGACCCATTTTGAAGGAGCCGCGTAAATCCATGAGTTATCTCGGCGTAATTTGGGATGAAACGACGAAGAAAGTTTGCTTTCCTCTACAAACTTTGTAACTAGTGAAGTGTAGAAGGAGGAGGGATATTAAGGATCACCTCGACCTTTAAAGGATCTACCCTGATCCCTTGACACGAAACAATAAAGCCTAGAAGTCAGCCGGATTCCACGTAGAAAACACACTTGTGAGGATTCAAGCGTATACGGTAAAACCTGCAGCAGACGAAAATGGCTCGGAGGTGGATTGGATGATCGACTCGGTGCATAGAGTGAGCAATTAAATCATCCAGATATGGTTGCACGATGTGCTTGATATCATGGAAGGCATAAGACATAGCGCATTGAAAATTTGCGCCATCGTTCTTGAGACCGAAGGGAAGATTCCGATAGGAAAAAGTGCCCCAAGGACAAATAAAAGCAGTCTTATGTTGATCCCCGAGAACAATGTTGATTTGATTATACTTAGAGAAACCATCCATCAGAGAGAATATTTCACTTCCTGTGCAATCGTTAACAATATGATCGATGAAGGGGGTAGGAAAGTTGTCTTTGGGACTAGATTTGTTGATGTCCCTATAATCAATGCATACACGGATTGTGCCTTATTTCTTGTCGATCGGGACAAGATTGGAAACCCAGTCAGTGAGGGCCACCGAGTAAATAAAGTCAACTTTGAGACGTTTCTTGACTTCAAGCTTGATAGCAGCTGCTTTACGTGGGTGAACTGGACGAAGGCGTTGCCGGACGGATTTAGCTTCGGGGTATGTCTTTATCTCAAGTATCACAATGTCGGGGTCGATACCCAGAATTTCTTCGTAGCTCCAGGCGAAGACGTCACCAAACTCTTTGAAAAGGGACATGTAGGTGACGATTTCATCAGGGGAACATGAAGCTCCGATATGCACATTTTCGACAATTCCAGGTTTGATGGATATGTCGAGGGGAATAGTGGGTGAGATATTGCTTAAGTTCCCTTCGGAAAACACATCATGTGTGGACTCGAGAACGGTTAAGATGACGACAACGATCGACGGGGTCGAGATCCGTTGGTAGTTCTCGATGGTATGTTTCTCCAGAAAGAGGATGGAACAATGATGTCCATTGTCCCAAGGGGTGTCTTCCATGACAGATATGATCATCTCGTCTATGGGAAAAATGACACAGAAAGGATCTGGAGATAACTCACCAAGAGAGGGGGTAGAAGGGGTTGTCGATTGAATGGCCTAATAGGCATATTCGACCGGACTTAATGGAATTTCGTCACCGTAACGAAGATGATCTCCAGGTTCAAGTACCATCCATGGGTCGTGAGACGTAGGAGTTCCTTGAATTGAGGTGGAGATCATGTTGATTGAAGCAACGGATGAGCGTGGAACATCGGGTGGTGGAATGGGGAAAGTACCCATTAACGAAGAGTCTTTGAGAAGGCCTACGCCGACATTCTCATAACCCGGTGGGGTTTTAGCAATGAATGATACGTTGCCAATACAGGTATCTGAGTCAAAGAAGGATAATTGGTCGACGGTGACTACCTTCCCTTGATGTGGGAAACGTACCACACGAAAAAGGGTCGACACAACTGCACGCATGGAATCGATCCAGCTGTGGCCAAGTAGAAGATTGTAATCAAGAGGAGTGTCAAAGACTTCCACTTCGACTTGGACCGTTTTGCCTTCTAATGTGATGGGTAATGAAGGAAGGACACTGTAAGGCTTAAAACCAGAGCCATTGAAGGCTTTGAGAGTGTTCTAGGATTCATTCAAAGAGGGAGAGCCAATGGCTTTCCAGCAAGTAATAGACATGACACATGTCGAGGCACCCTCGTCGATAACGGTTTGACAAATGTTTTTGTCAGAGACAATCACTTGAATTTGGAACGCAAGTTGAGGGGGTAACCTTGGAATGTGATCTTCCAAGTCAAAAATTATTAAATTTGTATCCGTCGGGTCAATTCCACCGATATCTTTCAACAATGCCTTCCGGTGTGTGGGACAACTTTGAAGGACTTCGAGGGCTGACATCGCAGAAGGTGCTTGGGCCAGATCTTCAACAATGTTGTAGTTCTGGGCAGCACAAGCATGAGGATTGAACATCGATTTCCGAATGACTCCCTTTGGGGGGGGTCGAAGAACTGTGTCAAGGCTTGGTCATTCGAGATGAAGAGGACTGTTGGTAGGTGGAGTCACTGGAGAGGGTTGTACCAATGAAGGGGGTGGGTCATCAACCTTCTCTTTAGAGGGAGAATAATCTTTGGCTCGAGTGGTGAGTGCAATGTCCTGCTGCTTTGAATCGCCAGTACACATCAATACATAGGATGTAGTAGAAGGTGAGGGTTGGTCATGAATGACCAATTGGGCTTGTTGTTGAGACGGGAAGGGTTGGGACAAAATGGCCAAAGCAGGTGGTTTTGGGGCTCCTTGAAGGAACTTAGTGACCTCAACGCGTCATGGAAAATCCTTCGTGTAGTGATCATCACCACAGATAAGACAAGGGTATCAAGGTTTGTTCTTATCCCTATTGTCAACAGGTGGAGTTTTGGTTCACTCTGCTTGAGAAGTATTTTTGTCCTCCTTATTCTTACCCCTTCCCTTTTTGGATTTGTTTTTACCGACTGGGGTAGATTGAACCGCATTTACCTTAGAAATCTTGCTAGTGGGAGGGGTAGGAGACGGAGAATTTTGAACATTAGAAGAAGCAGGTTTGGGGTTGGTGCTTGAGGTGGAATGTGGTTGGGCATGGAAAGTTCCAATCACACTGTCAGCTGCATGAGAAGCAGCTGGAGTAGTTGAAGTGGCGGAAGTGGAAGGACGAGGTGCGTCAGGTAGTAAGTCATAAAGGGTACCCGTTTGTGAGTAAACGAGGTCAAGGTATTGAGCATGACTTATGGTCTAATCTTCCGTGACCACTCCACCCATGGCGATGTCATGAACGATGTCATTCACAAATGATTTTGTGAACCACTCTGCCAACAACTGATCGAGGAGTTCGAGTTTGATAAGACGTTGTCTCCGTCGCCACTCATGAATGTGATCAGATATATGAGTGGCTTTGTTTTGTTTGAAAGAACTCAAAATCTCGGTCCCCGTTTCATAACGGATCGGTAACTGGTAGTGGGTGAGGAAGGCCATAGCTAGGGTGTTGAAGTCAGCGAAGAAACCTCGTGGTAATTCTATATACCACTTCGTAGCAGAACCCGTGAGGGTCCGTTCAAAAAGACGTAAACGAATAGAATCATCCATCAACGAGTTGGATGAGCACCAAAGGTGAAAATTCATGACGTGATTGTTCAGTTCCTCTCCCGCTTTTCCATCGAATTTAGGGATGTCCGATGGTAGCTTGGCTGGTATAGAGGGCCATTGGGGAGAGTGACGAATTGGATCATTTAAAATTCTTGACAAGTCCAGGAGATCCAAGTGGCCAAGAAGGGTAACTGTCGATTCACATGCAAGTACTGGTGGATTTGGGGAGGAAGCCCCGTCGGCAAACCAGTAGGACCATAAGCAGTCTGCATATAATGTGAAGACCCAGGCAGATTCGATGGTGGTTGTAGAGGAAAGTAGCTCATGGGATTGTATCCTTGAATAAGGACGTGAGTTTAAGCATTCGAGCCCCAAATAGGATTGGACATACCTAGATATGGTTGACCTATACTAGGGGGTATAACGGATGCAGCTGGAAGCTGTTGCCCCCTAGTCAATTGAGGAGTATGTTGTATCAGATGATTCCAATACTGGGCCAAGGATGGAGGTATGTTTTGTCTGTAAGGTTGGGTCGATGGGGTTTGTCCTCCAATCGGGGGTTGTGGTCCAATTGGGGACAGTGTTCCAATTGGGGGTTGTGTTCCAATTGGGATTTGCATTCCAATAGGAATTTGCCCGCCAAGGGGTGGTTGAGTCAAACCTCCTTGGTGAAATTCTCCACCAACAGGAATTTGGTAATTTGGTGTAAATGACGGAATAGTGCCACCAGGATTAATGCTGCCAGTGGAGGATGAGAAAGGCCCTCCAAAAGGGGGTTGAGGAAGTGTCAGAATGAAACCGGGAAGAGAGTGCCCAGAAGAAGAGGGACCACCAGAAGTACCGAATGGGGTTTGCGTAGGAGTGGGAATGGAAGCATTCAACGCACAGTATCCAGGCAGTAGTGTCGGGGTGACACTAGGCGTGAGCAGTGTGCCGATGGGGGCTTGACTAACCGTGGTAATCCCGGTGTGAATACTCGTAGTATCTGTGTAATGGACCATTTCTATAGGGATGGTCAAGATGTGGTCAGATCATGGGGCGTATGTACTAGGAAAATAATAGGTGGTAGTAAACGGTACTGTGTCTGGGTTAGAGGTTTCGGAGAGCACAGGTGAGACGGTGATTTCAACGCCTGATCCTGCACCAAAAAGGTCTCGTCTAAAAATGCTCGTAGACCAAAAAGGATCTTGGCCCTCTACTCCCGGAAAGGGTCCAATCGGTGATCTAGAAGACACAACAACTAAGTCTTCGGAAGAATTCACTCGCATAATCTATCTCTCAGAATCAGGGTGAAGTCAAAAGTCCTCTTGAGTATTGGTAATTCAGAAATTTTCTAGAGAGTCGGTTCATTCCACTTGTGGCGTGGTAACATCTTGGACTTCACTCTGTTGAGGAGAGCCCTCAGGTGAGCTTGTAGGCAGGGGTTGAGAACCTTCCAGATGCTCTGGAGATAAACCCTGCATTCTACATGAATGACGTGGAGGATCTATTGTGAACGAGTTACAAACTTACGAAGAAAATCTTATGTTCAACTTGGGTAGACAAACAGCATGCGCTAGTAAACAAAATCTAGGAAACAATACCAAGAAAACAAGACCTTCTAATTCTGAAGTCACTAGTTGGTGATGAAATCCAACGTCGCAACAACGAGACGAGAAGGGGCTGGGCTAGGGTGGACAAATTACGCTGATGACTTGCTTAATGGACTTACACCCTGGTGCAATCTCCCACACATAATCGTGGGTATACCCTCCAAGGAGCCCGAGTGAGTTTGGCCAATGTCGATTCCAGGTACCGTGAAGACTTGCCCCTTCACAGTCACCTTGTGTAAGACCCTAGAAAGATAGGTCGCTAAGGTTACCACCGACAACAATAAAGCCTGGGGGAACAGTCGACAGTCCGATCCACACGCAAGGGCAGGGTATCTAGCCTGAAATCAACTTAAGAGGCTTCCACTCATCATTGTGGGTATACCTCCAAGTGACCCCCGTAATACGTGCAATCTCTACACCGATATCAACAAAGCAGGGTGAGTAACTCTATCAATATCAATGCGACCTCGGGTTTGACCCTTGTGTGAGAAGGGCTTCCCAGGACAAAATGTTGTAAATGGAATTTGATACTCCTTAACACAAGATGCTATTGTGTGTTTTGTGCTTTGGAGAGTGTATCTCTCTACCTATTCCAAAGCACTAGCCTAGCTAAATGTTGGTGTAATAGAGCCCTAGAAAAGAGTTACTAGTTAAATTTTACAATTGCGCAATGTTATTAAGGGTTGTTGTTACTCAAAGGAAGCGGAGATGAAACTGATGTTGTATGAGACTCTGACCCAACGATGCATAGATAGGAATGAAATATATCAATTTTCGTTCAATGAATCATATGTACGGGAGGGAAAGATAATTTTTCTGGACCAATCTTGAACTACGATACACAATTTCCTTTAAAATGAAATTTCAACGAATCACACAATAATAACAATTCTCTATTGTGTCTTTTTCAATAATTTCAACAATTGATTTTCAATATTTTCAAAGACGAAAATGATTTTGAAAGAAAAACATTTTTCACTTTTCAAAAAGGACCTACACCATGATGGTGAAAGTGAGGAAAACCAAAAACTAATGAACAAGCAAAAAAAAAAACCCAAACCAATCTTTCAATGGAAACAAAAATGACAAGCAGACAAAGCTAGTCTTTTCAATTGCATGAGGAAAGTAATCTTCCAAATAATGAGCAAATGAGAAAGACAAAGAATCCCAACTTTCAACCGATCGTCGGTTCTTAACCAAACAAGCACTCAGATTCCAATGTCAGAGAGTATATCTTTGCCAAGAAAAGTCAAGAGATGAAAGTCGAGAAAAAGATGGACAGGAAGAGCCTTTGATTTCCTAAGACTGATCGTGCACAAAATCTGGAGACAAGAAAACATCAACCAATGGTCCAAGAAGTTCTTTTCAGACACCTATATTGATCTGGGCAGCTGAACATGCAAAAATCTTAAATCCAAAATTTTGAAAAGAGGGTTCGTAGGCTATCAGTGTTACATAGTGCGAGAATGGGTCATTCTCACAAGCTAGCTTTGAGCAGAGTGCGATAACCTCACACTGGACTTAAAAGAAAAGTGCGAACTCAAAGTATTCTCACAGGCCACTATGGGGTTCAGTGCGAGAATGTCTGAAACTAAGCAAATTTTTGAAAAAAGACAAAAAAATTGAAGGGACTTCTGGACCCAGAGGGTCTATCAGGGTGTCCTGAAGACTCGGAGATTGATAGAAATGGAGAAAGGTAAGGAAAGAGAAAATGGACAAGGAAAAACACCAAAAACCACAAAGAAAACGGGTTGCATCCCCAGTGGATTCACCAATTTTGTTATCGAACTAATCGGTAGGTGCGGACACTAATAGATCTCCCTAGAACCACCTGGATCTAGAACAAAACAAGACAGGACATGACCCTTTCCCTAAGTTATGACCATTGAATTGGCTAGTAGGGAGGAACAAGTGGCATACCTTTGTATCACTTCCTAGGGTCTCTGTTGCTCCCGCTTCGCTCCGGTGCTCTCGTGATGTCAAGACCAAGACAACACAAACCAACCAAAGTGAAGATAGCAAAATATATTCAATTGTCAATTTATGTGTATGATCAAGGAATTACACAATAAAGTAAGAATGACTTTATGGGAAAAGGACATGTTGTATCATATTAATTGAAAGTAGAAGATACAACCTGATCGCCTTGATGTCACAAGCTTCCTTTCGGTGGCTCTCAGTTCCAACACACACACTTGCTCGATCCTTGTATGAAGAAGATCAAATTCCTCTTGATAGACTTGCTAGAGTCTCCAAGCTCCTGTTCAAGCTGGGTCCTTCACACAATTCCTTCACCAATTCTCCAATTAATCTTGATTAACCTTTTCCATGAGAATCCCATCAATATATAGGAGAGGATGAGATGGTTACTTGGATGAGAATGATCCCACAATATCAGGGAAACCAGTAAAATGATAACCATTCGAATGCCAACCCATTCTCTAGAAGATTCCCTTCTAGAACCATCGAGGCTTCATCTTTTTCCAAGCTTGAGAACAAGTTCGCACCCTATCTATGTAGCACAGTGCGAGAAGTTCGCACCCTAGCTGAAGGCAACATGCAAGAATGGGCCATTATCGCACCTTAGGATATAAGCAACCTGCGAACTCTCTTCAAAAATATGTTTTCTGCGAAGAGATGAATGTCACTTTTCTCAGGAGAAAGTCTTTGTTAGGAGCCTAAGTACACCATCATTAATACACCATCTGGATGACCAAAATCATGGGTAACAAGGACCCCATCAAAATATTCTTCCACTTCGCTATGGACCTTATACCATCACCAAGGTTGTGGGTGACAATGATTTGGAGCTCAACATTTCCCCCTTCCTTGGCTTGCACCCAGTGCTTAATGTGGACCTCCTTTGGCCATAATTTCCACCATTATTGGACACCTCAGATGTAGCATCCACTGATCAGATTGTGGAAAAACAGGTCAAGGGAACTCTCCAACCAAATTTTTATCTTTATCGTCTTGTCAAAGCATGGTAGCTCCTATACCAAGGCAAGTGGTCACCCAAGGCCAAATTCAGCAAAAAGTTCTGGGGAACTCAACACAATGGAGACCATTGCTTCTTAAGGAGGGAGGATTGATCTAGATGGATATCGGTGGCCACCCACCTCTTCCAACTGGCTCACATACATATTTCATCTTGATAGTTTTAGTTTTCATCTTGGAAATCTTTTTCTATCTTTTCGGGTCCTAAACTTCTGGGGACGTTTTGAGGCCCTAAACAACGTTTTTTGGCCCTGCCACAATCACACTAAAAATAAATATAGAATGTGATGACATAATGTGTAGTCCTGGGATAGACCTTTTCAATGGGATATCGTGCACCTAAAACAAAGATCATATGCAAAAGTTACGACCCCTACAAGTTGATGTACCAACTTAACTCAATGGGGCCCACATGACTTTTGGCACTTCATCTCCTAGGGTTAGGTTTTTGGATGCCTAGGGTTTTGGAATTATTATTTGATGAAAAATACCTTTGGATTCTCATTGTACTCATATTCTTGCGAATGAGCGTAGTTGTCACATCTCTTCTCAAAGATAAGCTGCCACCATTCTAGAAAGCTTGTTTCAGTCTGCATTTTACAATTTCAACATATTTCTTATTTAATAAAAGTCTAATTTTATTGTATATATGATATTATTCACTGTGTCTCTATGTTAATATTATAGATATTTGTTTTCATTTTGTTCTTCTCATAAATCCATATCATGGTATTGGCTCTACAATTAACATCTTTGTGCCCAAAATTATAACATGAATAAAATGAACCAGGAAAAATAGTTTGATACCTGGGAGTGGAAGATCTATTGAATGGTGTAATTCTTCTGATCCTTCTTATTTTTTAGGTCTTTCTATAGTTATTTTTTTATGATATTGACTTCTGAATCTTCTAGGTGGTGCAGTGTCTCTATAATTTTCCTCTTGAGTTTTCTTGTCTTCTTCTTTCAAGGGAGCTCTGAAAACTTCTACATAGCCTCTTGGTTCTGCTTCTTGTTTTGTCGTTTTGGAGCTTGAACATTTATTTGTCTGTGTATGATTGTATCCCAATATAGATCTGTCATAGTAAGGTATTTGACTGTTAATGATAGTATCCAATATCCTGGTGTTGTTTTGCTGCATGTCCTTCTTCTAAAGATCTTCTCTTAGAGTGACTATCTCAACTTCCAAGCCTTCAATGGTCCTGTCTCTTTGTTCTAACTTCCCTATGAGAGCTTCTTTAATTATCTTGTCTTCTTCTTCATGGATTTTTAGCTTCATGATTGTCTACTCGACTTCTTTGGAGTTCTGAGTTAGTTCTTCCTGAAGTGACTTGTTTTTCTTCTTTTCTCTTTTAATAACTTCTATGGCACTTAACAATTCTTCTTTGTAATAGACTTTTGCCTCTTCATATTCTTCTTTGGATCCTTCTTCATCGGAGTCTTATACTTCCATGAATAATACCCTTTCCATATCACTGTCACCCACTTCATCTTCTTCTGATGAAGAACTGTCTTCCTTGGTGCAAAGGCTTTTCTTGAAAAGATTCTTTTTGTTTCTTCTACCCTTTGGAATTTTCCTTTTAGGGTCATATTCTTCTTCATTTCTTTTATTTTTCTTATAAGGACATTTATTAGAAAAATGAACAACACCATCACAATTAAACAAAGCAATGGAAGCTTACCTTTGTATTTTTTGGTTCCCCTTTTCAAGCTTCTAACGAACTTAGCCACCTCTTCATCTTCCTCTGAATCATCGTTGCAGCTACAATCTGACTTTGCCTTCTATTTATCTTTCTTCTTTATATTATTTGATGCATTGAATGTTGCTTCCTTCGTCACTGGATTGTCTTTCTCTGTCATCATCTCGTAAGCTATGAGTATCCCATGCAACGCATCCATGCTCAAGGTCTCTATATCTTCTCTCTCTTCCAGGGCTAAAATCTTAAGATCATATCTCATAGGTAGAGACCTCGGTACCTTTTGAACAATTATCGTTTCCTTCATTTCTTCTCCCAAACCCTTGATGGCATTGACTTTTTCATCAACTCATAGAAAGTAGGAGGCAATGTTTTCATCTTCATTCATCTTCAATTGTTCGAACTTGACTCTAAATGTTTGAAGTTTGGCTCCTTTAACTTTGGCATCTCCTTCGTAGATATTCTTCAGTTTGTCCCAGATTTATTTTTCGGATATAATTTTTCGGATATTCTTCAGTCAAACCATTCAGGATATAATTTTTATCTCTAGAATAATTGTCTTCAAGTTTCTTTCCATCCTTATCTATTGAGGGAGTGGCTAGAAGTTTGTATCCATCTACTACTGCTCGCCAAACATCGAATCCATGGGTATGTACATGTGTTTTAATTCATCTGCTCTAGAATTCATAGTTCTGACCATCAAACTTTGGTACCCCAACCCTAGCATAGTCCATGATATCCTTCTAGTGGTTATACTTCTTTTTGAAGGACCTGCTATGATACCAATTGTTGGATTACTGAGAGGGGGGGGGTGAATTAGTAATGAGCAATTATAGTACTTTTAACCACAGTTTATTCTTCAACAACAATCAATTGTTTATCATTAGAATTCAATATATCATCAATAGTATAATAATAAATAGCATCACATCACAATAGATACACAATACACCAAAATTTACGTGGAAACCCAAACGAGAGAAAACCACAAAATAATTTTCTTATATATCAAAATAATACATTCATTGGAAGAACCAACTTATGATTCTCCAACTACAACTGGAAAGAGGCTCCAACCCCCTGTTCTCATGCTCCAACCTGAAGGAATCTACAACTCCATGAATTCTCTGGCTCCAACCAGAATGAGGCTACAACCCCCTGAGTTCTCTGACTCCAACTGGAAGGTGGCTACAACCACCTATCCTTTCCCTATCCAACCACCCTGTAATATAAATGTAGACCAATTGTTTCTATCACAAAGTCTTCCACTATCACTGTCACTGTCACATCAACCTGTATATGCTCATAAACCTACTAAACACATACCATACCATGCATCAAGTGTATACCAATATACATACTATCTCATGCATCAACCATCAACCAAAAGACACATCAACAATGAATAGTGAATCATGAACTAGAGTATCAACCATGTACAACCTATACCATATACCGTATCATCAACCATATGCAGATATGTACCATATCATCAATGAAGTTTCTCAAAGAACATATGCATATCCCTCATGCATATTCCACCATACAACATAAATATACCTCAACCATGTACAATCAAATTAAAGATATGAACTATAAGAACCATGTCATATGATGAACTAGATATAAGAGTGCTCCTCACTCAACCAAGAAACCAAGGTATACCATATCCAAATACCAAACCAACAATACCAAGTGTGCCTCAAGCATACACCATATCATGATAAGAAATAACCATCAAAACAAGTATACAACCATACCAATACCTCTGTAGCTGACTTGAAACTCTGAGATGTTGACCTGTAGACTTCCTTCAGACCTTTATAGGGACCTGGTACCAACATCTACTCAAACCTTCATTAACTTTTCACAGATACATGAATTTCTCTTCTACAGCCCTGTTTTAGGATAAATCCGTAAGTGCGGACACAAACCGATCTCCCCAGATCCACCTGGATCTGGAACAAACAGTGACAGAATACTACTCTTTCCCTAGTTCTAAAGTATTGAATGGACAAGAGAAGAAGGATGATATACTT
>ML846412.1:0-13323 GCA_009831015.1 Picea engelmannii
TGCTTTGTATCATCAGTTAGTTGGTATCCTCTTATACTTGAATCATACCCATCTTGATATTTCCTTTTTTGTTGGTCTTGTTTCCTGATATATGCAAACACCCCATGAAACCATTGGAAAGACGCTAAAATGATACATCGATATGTCTAGGGTATAGTTCAGTTCGGGATACATTACAATCTAGCGGGACTCCTTTATTGATTGGTTTCACTGATTCAGATTGGGGTGGTGATCATGATGATCGGAATTATACTAAAAGTTATGTTTTTAGCCTTGGTTTAGGACCTATCACTTACACCTATAAGAAACAATAGGCTATTACACTTTCTTCAATAGAAGCAGAGTATCAAGCAATGATAAATGAAAGTCAAAAATCCTTATGGCTTAGACAAATCCTTTTAGAGTTTGGGTTCCAAAAACAACATCCGACCAGCCTTTGGTGCGATAATCAGAGTGCCATCAAGCTCGCCAAAGATCTAGTTCAACATCAACATATCGAACACATCGAGATACACATGTATTTCATCATAAATATCATTCATGATCAAGTTATTTAAGTGTTGTTTTTCCCTCCATAAGATCAAGTTGCAGGAATTTTCACAAAGTCTCTTACATAAGCGAAGTTTTCCAAACTTATATCTATGTTAGGAATTTAGGAAGTTGTCATTAAGGGGGGATAGGTTCTAATGCATCCTTCCTTCTCCTATTATGTCACTATTTTAAATCCTTCAATCCTATCCCAAGTTGTTCTTAAGGGGGGATGTTAGGATATTTATACACTTAGGAGTTATTTAATATCTACTTGTTCTAATGTGTCTTTAGGTAAAAATGTGTTTCTTAGTGTGTTTATTTAGTGTGCATTAGTATGCATTTGTAGTTAATAAATATGATGGTTACAATATGTTCCTGGCATAGAGTGATCTGACGGTTCATACTCTCCTTGATATTAATGGCTACATTGATATGTGGATTATCACCCGATTGGTTCATGATCTCTATTTAAAGATCATGGAGGACCATTTGTCGATGATCGATTGTGAGAAACTCTCTTGTAAAAAATCTTTTTAATATTTTTCTTTTGCATTAATAAATTGATCAAAGTGGTCATGTTGGTTGGGGTCGTGGATGTTTCCTTGTAGGGGTTTTACCAAGTCAAAATATCGATCTGTTTATCTTTGATCTGGTTGTGTGAGTGGTTATTGAAGGTGTTCATCCTCTGTTGGAATACTTGTGATGTCAAACAAACACAAAGATAATTCTATTATATTCATAGGTTCCCCATGGTTTTGTAAAATTTATTTTGTTCATATCCTCCACTTCCATGAGAACTTGATTATACCCTAAGAAACCATCTAGCATAGACATCAGTGTTGAACTAGTAGCAGTTAATTATTGCAACAAAATCTCCATATTTGGAAGATGATAATTATCCTTCAAGGATGCTCGGACAATATCCCAAAAGTCCACACAAATGCGGATTTATCCATTCTTCTTCCTAACCACCAATGGATTTGAGATCCACTCAGAATGTATGATGAGGAAAATAATCCTAGCCTTTCTCATCTTTTTGAGATCTAATTTGATAAGGGACTTCAATTTGGTATTAATTTCCCTTGGTTTTCTCCTGATAGGATTGACACCATCCATCAGTGGAATGATGTGTTGAATGATAATCTTATTGTACTAATTAATACCATCATAGGTACAAGAAAAAAAATCTTGGAATTATTTGAAAAGTCTGATGTACTGATAATTTCATCTCTAGTACAGGTGTTTCCCAAGTTCAAAAGTTTTGGACTTTCTTGAGTCTCGATATTGATTTTATAGGTATCTCAGACCTTTCTGAGTGAGTGATCCTCATTTGGTTTATCCTTACAAATTTTATAATCCCTACTGAAAAGATATTATGAGGTGATAAGACCCTTTGGATACAAATCCTTCTTGAGATCTGGGAATTCAAATTTGTGAACATGATTATGGAATTTCAGAGTTTTCACTCTTTCGAAAAATTGGTCCAATGTCTCTGCTATTGATATGAATTCATCAATATGTTCATCATTTTTTAACACTTGAAAAAATTATTCATTATTTAGTATTGAAGGGAGAAATAACATTTTTACCTGAAAGGAGTCGTGGGCCAAAGTCGAGATCAGGGGAAAAAGTGAGCCTGAAACTACCAATGAATCATATTTCTAATTCATTGGGTATGGATATTATATTTAAAGATTTAAATGTATAGATGAGGTCCCAATCCATTCCTACATTATATTTTAATCTCTCTTTCTTGATATTATATATTTTCTAGACATGATTAACCACTATCTTAGAGTCACCCATTACTATAAGATCAATCATTCCCATTTGGTAGAAAAGCATCAATCCTTGAACAATTTCCTCGTACTTAGCTTCATTGTTTGTATATTAAAATTTAAACCTAAATTCACGAGGATACAAATTTTCTATAGGTATTTTGAACACAACACCATCTCCAACTCTAAATTTGGAAGAAGAACCATCAAAGGACATTTTCTAGAATTCCTTGAATGATGAGTCGGATCATCGACAATATTATAGGCCATATATGAAGATCTTCCTACTTGGTTCACTCCTTGAGTCCTGATAGCTTCTTTTCTGGGAATTAATTGTTGAAAAGTAGTTCCCAACGCAGGAGGATTTTTTGGGCCATTTCTAGGAGTTTTCATTTTATCCCCTTGAGGAGGATCTAGAACTTTACAATTGAACTTATTTCAATGTCACCTAGTTTGGATGACATTTTATTTATGATTTTTCTCTATATCTAAGTACTCTTCTTATTCTACCAAGTGTCCTTTCATGAATAAAAACATATCATTTTCCATCTCCATGGACTCTAAGAATCAGGGGGGGAGGGGGACTCATTTCTAGCATAATGACATTCCAAAGGCTCGTCCAACTCTCTAGGAAATTTATCTTAACATTATTCCATCACCACAACGGTTGGGCTGGGAATTTGGGGTGTGGGGGGGTGTGGATGGGTTTAATGATTGGATCATCCATATTTTCATTTTTTTCAGCCCAATCTCTAAAACCATGTGAATATTTTCATGTGCCATGGTATTTTTGTATGGGCCTTATTTCATCATTCTTCCTCAAATTAATTATCTCATTTTTCAATTTCTTGATTGTTCTATTAAGTTGAGTGATTATTTCATCTTGTCGTTCTCATGGGCCATCATCTGGAGGTGAGATACTTCACACATTTGGAGGTTTCCCCTAAAAAATAAAACTTCTTACCCATCTATATTTTGTAGGTTAATATGATGAAGAAGATGTTTGATTTGACAAGGTAAGATTCACCATTTTCTGTTGCACTCGTCCCAGTATAATGTCTAGATCATCATTACTCTCAAACATGTCTTATTCCATCTCTTGTTCCTTTCTTAGTACCAATCCATGATGATTTGATTGGATATTTGACATGAGCAGGAATAACATTATTGTAACATCCAAGTATGATGGGGTCATTTGGACAACATTTTTCAGGGAATTGTTGCAACATCTTGAAGAAATGAATATTAAAATCTCTGATATTTTCATTTTTATCTAAATGAATTTGCATGAATTGAGTAAGAAGAGTGTCGTATGCTATGGGTTGTGCATATCTATTGATAAACATATCCTCAATTTCACTTAAATAGGTGATAGAATATATAAGAAGAGATAAATACCAATCATATGCAGGACCTATGGGTATTTTTAGAAAAACCCTAACCATAACATCACCATGCACTACTATATGGATATCACAAATTGTCAAGAACTAGTCTAGGTGATTTTCTAGACTCATAACACCATCACCATTGAACACATGAATACCCCCACGTGAAGACTTGGTAGCAGATGCTTCTCTCCTTATAAAGCCATAGGACTCATTATTGGCCGTTTTCTTTGATTTCTTTTCCTTTCATTATCAATCTTCTCATGATCTCCCATCTCATATAATTGAATTGAAAGAAAAGTTTGAGGTGGAAATGAGAACAAAGGAGGGTCGAACAAGGTTTAAGAAAATGGAGCACACACTTATACTAATAGGGCGAGGGGGGGGGGCGGTGGTGGAGGGGTGAATATGCATAAGAAAATTTCTTACTTTTTCAAACATTCATCAACCATAATAAAATAATCACATATGATATCTATTATCTACAAAACATGGAACACAATATTTTATGTGGAAACCTTTTTGGGAGAAAAAAAAATTCTCTTTATAATTCTTTGTAGGAACCAATATAGTGTTACAAATATTTTTAGGCGACAACATACTAGAGACACCAATCCCCAATGGTACAAATCCTGGCAGTCACCAACCTACTCTTACATATATTCGTAGACACTAATCTACTGGAGACACCAATCCCCACCGATAAGCACCAACTTAGTAAGAGACACCAATCACTTACAGATCTTCGTAGACATCAATCTACTAGAGACACCAATCCCCACCGATAAGCATGAATTTGGAAAGAGACACCAATATCTTACATATCATTGTAGATATCAATATATTGGAGACACCAATCCCCACCACTGAGCACCAACTTAGTAAGAGACATCAATCACTTACAGATCTTCGTAGACATCAATCTACTAGAGACACCAATCCCCACCGATAAGCATGAATTTGGAAAGAGACACCAATATCTTACATATCATTGTAGATATCAATATATTGGAGACACCAATCCCCACCACTGAGCACCAACTTAGAAAGAAACACCAATCTCCAAGATGCACCAACCTTCACCGAGGTTATTTGTTATTTTTTCTTCACCAAGTCTACTCGGTGCTTCTACATTTACCAAGTGTACTCACTGCTTCTATCTCCACTGGTTTTGCTTACTACTTCTTCTTGTACCAGGTTTGACCAAATTTTGAATTTCCAAATGGTAACTTTCCCAAATATTGTTGTTTTGGGCCTCTTCCCAAGAAATAAATTGTACAACATGCCATGTATGCAATTTTACAAATATAACTCTAAAATTTTTACATGAAGTACTTCTATATTTCCCCTCTTTTCTGTAAACAATTCATAGTTTGAAGATTCCTAGAAAGCAAGTTATAGTGAAAATTCCAAATTGACATGTTTGAAACTGATCTTAGGACCATTCAAAAACTCCAACTTCCACATAGCGTATATCATAAATTACAACGAAAAAACAACTAAAATTTTTACCGAGCTATTTCTATATGTCTCCTTTGTTTTGTAAAAAATTCACAGTTTCAAGAGTCACATAAAAGAATTTATAGTGAAAATTCCAAACTAACCTGTTTGAAACTAATTTTAGGAGCATTCAAGAACCCTAACTTCCATAAAGAATATATATGAAAATATAGTGAAATAACATCTAAATTTTTTACTTGAGGTACTTATATATGTCTCCTCTTCTCTATAAAAATTCCATTCTTAAACATCCCATAAAATAAGTTATCGGAAAAACTCCAAGCTGAGTTGAAATTGATTTCACATTTCTTCCCTTTTGGAATGATATTCAATCTTTACTCGTCCATTTTTCACACAGTCACCTTATCTTAATTCTTTCTTTTTTTATACTTTTTCATAACCCTTCATGAAGAGTCATTTCCATTAATTAAATAATTAATTTCCAATACAATGGGGAAATACCCCTTATGGGAAAATACCCTAAACCTGTTTGAAACCACCATTTCACTTTTCACTTTTTCACATGCACCCCTTTATATATATCTTGGAAATGTTGTGTGTATTGTAATTCCATAATATGACATTAAGGGCATCGTTAATCCTTTGACATCAATGAAAATAATTCCAACAATACCCCCTTTTATCATTGATGCAATCCTGCAATGAAACATATAGTCCACCATGCATAGAAAGAATTCTCCCCCTATCTGCAACTCTCCCCCTATATGTAAATCTCCCAGAAATAGAGAGAATTATCCCCTTGTTTGCAACTCCCCCCCCTTTAACATCAATGGAAAAGGGATGAACCCCCTGAATTTGTGCTTCTCCTTAAGCACTCAACTGAAACTCTAGTCAACTATCATGTCAAGTCCATCCTCAGTCAACCACTTACAGGGAAATTATCAGTAAATAAGAGGAACATTGCACGAATGTACAACCAATGATATACAATAATATGAATTCCTCAAACATACAATAAAGTAATTCCATTATCATCCATCAATCCAACCACAACCTATCTTGGTAGTTGACACTGGTCCATAATTTTGTCTTTAACGACTCTTTTGTAAAGATATGAGAGTGTGATTTCCATTCCTTAGAAATTTATGGTGAGGATGATGATAGGGAATAGATTTTTTCACTGGATAATCATAGGAATTAGGATGAGGGCCAAGTTCACTTATAGGAGTAGAAAAACCTGGTATATCAGTAACAATGTCATTAGTATGTTTAAATTTTTCCATGTGAGGAACATGAAACTCATCAATCTGTTCAACACAATCAACAATAGATTTTGTTTCTTGCAAACAAGTTTGAACATCACTTGAAAAAAATAAAACCTCCCTAGTTGTAGAAAGGCTAGGTGTAGGTAGGGAGGAAACAACATCATCATATGAAAGACCATTCTTAATGAATGGATACTTTTGACAATTGATGATATCATCTAATATTTTAGTATTCTTTTCAAACTTCAAGCTTCTATTCAACTTAATAGTTGTTTTCTCCAATTCATTTCTTAAGAAAACAATTTTAGATTCTATCTCTTCATAATTTTCTTCCTTTTTCTTCAGCTGGATTCTCACCACTTCTTCCATCCTTATTTATTCTTCTATTGAACCTTTAGGTTCATGATAATAGTTTTTGTTTATTCAAGGCTTTGTGACATTTTGTATTTTGAATCACAATCATCTTCTTCATTTTTTTGTAGTTTCTTTTTAGATTCTTTTTCCTAATTTTCTTTATTTCGCTGAAGGCACACATGATTTCTTATTCAAGATCCACTTCCCCATATATTTCAACATTTTCTTCTTATTTTTAATCCATCGTTTAGGTCCCTTTTTCTTCATCAATATTTGTTTCTATGGACGTGAAAATAGTTTCTTCTCTTTCACTATCAAGGGAACTTTCATTACTCTCTTCAGATGAGCTACTTTCACCTTTGGATTAAAGACTTTTATTTTTGTTATGGAAGTTTTTATTCTCATCATGCTTACCCTTTTGATGAGTTTTTCTCTCTTTATTAATTCTATTCTCTTCTTCATCATCACTACTTTAACTTTTCACATATAGACACTTAGTATAAAATTGTCCTACTTTTCCACTGTTAAAGCATTTGAAGGGAAAATTACCTTTATATTTTCTATATCCTTTCTTGAGTTTCCTCATAAAATGTGCTTCCTCTACATTTGAATCATTGTTGGAGAAATCACTTAATTCATGCTCTTTGTTCTTTGTCTTCTTTGAGGATTTGAAGGATGTTTCTTTCTTTTATGGGTTTTCTTTCATTGTCCTCATTTCATATGCCATGAGGATCCCATGCAATTCATCCATTGTTAATGAATCAAAATCTGTTGTAATACTCTAGATTACACATGAATTCAAGAGACACATCAAGGAAAACACATCAAGAACACGTGTACTCGAGAAGAATTTGCTGGAAGGATATCCAATCGAATGTCTATTCCATATTCATGAGTATTTGTACAATAGAGAGGTGGTTGGAGTGGTTATACCCACTCCAATTAATCCATTTGTTAAGTATATTTACCCTCTATTAAACACATTTACTTGGTTTATCTCATCTATTACCTATATTTATATTACTTCTAATGTATGATGACAAGGGCCTAAGAAGCCCCTATGACATCTCCCCCACACTCAATTCCTTGCTTGTCCCAAGAAAGCGTGCAACAATGTCCCGAGTCTCTACTGCTACAAAAGTATCCTTATTGTGTATCACCCATGCATGCTAGACTACATAGGTAACTCATCCGCAACAGAATCCAGCTGGATAGGGAGACACACATATATGAGGTTTACTATGAACAATCTCAACTATATCTGAGTGGCAGATCCCATATCCTCGATTTCCATGTTTTCCTTCCCTCTATCAACTATGATATATTTTAGGAGGCACCAAAGCTACTGGTATTGCCAATTTGGTCGATCAATTCAAACCGAAAATGCTCATGCGCTCTTTTCAAGCTGTCACTCCCAAAGGGTTCTTTATATGGAATCGACGAGGTTTTGTTCCATCAATCACTCATACCATTATTTTATTATCACGACCCATAAGTATTCCACAACTGTTGTATCAAGGCGCTCAATAAGTTTAATGTTATTGTCATCATATTTTCTTGAACGCTCTGTGTGTATAAAATATATCTCTTGAATGCCTTCATCCACTACAAAATTTTCATGTTTGATGCTCATCATGGATGCTCTTCTCCATCAACTACTGTAAAAATTTCCTCCATCAATGCTCAATATTCCCTTCAATTTCTTACTCACTTCTTTGTTTCTCATCAATGTGTTTACCCTGTTGTTGATATCAGTCATGGCTATGTTTTTATATGTATGGAGTCTACAATTTTATTTACATGAGGGAAAATTCTTCTACGACTCAAGTATGACTCTCTAACTGTTAGTAAAAATATTTTTCATGTGTAGGGATTGAATTCATGTCGACGACTGGGTATCGACTGATGTCAGTGAGACATTGATCTCATCGACTAAAGACCAACTTACATTACAATGGTGGAGGGGATAAGCTACCTTTAACGACTCATGTTTAACCCCCTCATTCTGTAGACTCTCTTTTTAACTTAATTGACTCAATTGTTCACTTGACTCAATCAAGTTACTTACTCAAATTCATCTTAAATCACAACTCAATCAACAACATTTTTATTTTTTATTTTTTACTAAGATTCTACTATAGACATGCCTCACTAAACTAACTAAAATTATGCTTCATGTAGCTATTTTTATGGATGCATGTTACTCCATATTCCTTCATATGCCTTTACAATCATGAGACATTCTCTCAACTCCCTTTGCTTTTATGAACATTGGTTAGCCTATATATTGATGATTGAACAATGAGAAGGTGACTTTCAAATAACATTCCATGCTTGGTTTTTCAAATAGGCATCCCAGTATAAGATAGAGAGCATGTGCAAAGTGCGAGTTGATTCTCCAACATGTGAGTTGATTTTCCATAGTTGAGTTGACCCTTCATGTGCTTGGTCGACTTTTGTATCTCCCAAATTGAAGGTGATAAGGAATGTTTGTTTTATTTCTCTGTCGGTCGAGTGCCTCACATTGTTTGGTCAATTAACGTTTCATTTGAGCAATAGAATGGGGAATGTGGCAGNCCCTTCATGTGCTTGGTCGACTTTTGTATCTCCCAAATTGAAGGTGATAAGGAATGTTTGTTTTATTTCTCTGTCGGTCGAGTGCCTCACATTGTTTGGTCAATTAACGTTTCATTTGAGCAATAGAATGGGGAATGTGGCAGCCGTCCGGTCGACCTTCAATTCAATCGAGAACTTCAATGACCTCAACTTCGACTAGAGGCATTGACCAACTGTTTCTTTTTCATGTTGACTCGACCATTCCTCCAATTATCAACTCAACTTGCCTTAACTTCATATTTTTTTGTATTGAAAACAATGACATTAGCGGTTCTTCCACGCATTAATTTTTTCATTATTTGTCCATGCAAGATGATCCTCATCTATAATATTTTGATTCTTAGAAAAAATTTAAAAGATTAATTTATAGAATGATGATAGTGTGATTCCTCTTGTGCACATTCGATGACCATCCTAGATCTCCATAATTCTTTCTAGTCAACTCCAACCGGCTCGAATTTTGAAATCTAGGGCAAAGACTGAAACTTTAAATCTTCTCCTTTCAACGACTAATAGATAGGCATGAACATGCATACTTGTTGCGACTACAATCGACTGACTTCACACTACATCCACAAGCAACAACTCACCCCTGAAACATTTTTTCTCTTGGTTGGGTAAGTTGATCCGCAGTCGAGACATTTATCCACCACGTTGTTGATGTCTGAATTCGTTAGAACCGAAACGAAAACCTCACGAGGATGTAAATTCCCCTGCATTTTTATAGAGGTGGTACTCGTCTTTACTTTAATATTTTCTTGGGTTCTAGATATTCATAATATGGGACTTAACATAATTTTGTCATGGAAATCAAAGAAATATAAAGATTGCAAGAAAGATAAATGGAAAAAAAAATCTTTTTAAATAAAGTTCCTAAGAATGGACGAGGAACCGCAAACATTCACATTTAAAGCAAATAAGAAAAATCTCCTCACATCCATCATAGTTTAAAACAAATATTTTTTATCACATAAAAATAAAAATAAGATGATTTTCATGCATAAGAGAACTTTAATAGAGTGGACACATGGGAAACTCAAATAAATATAATGATAGATCAATATCAAATACTTTATACTCAAAGCTCAGAGTTACAAATCATAGTCGAAACTGATCTCGAAATAGCTCTCTTGAAATTTCTAAAAAATGCATAGTCTGTTACATATTCTTCAAAATTTAAAATGCGTTTGTCTTAAAGACTGGGATTGGGGCTCCCACGGACCATAAAGAAAATATACACAAGAATGAAGCTTATAGAAGGAAGATGGTGGGAGTTAAAAGAACAACAACACCTAGTAAGAACAAAAGAGAAGTTATCAGTCTTTGGTTAAACCTTTCTATTCAAAGAAGTGGAGTAATTGGATGAAGGACTTGATAAAGAAAAAAATATGTGATCAACATAAACTTACTATGATGGTCTTTCTCCCTTTTCACTTGCTTGCTGGTGTCCTTTTATTATCTTCATTAATGGTTACAGGAACTGTCTCAACTATTTCTTGCCCCTCGTTAGTTAATTTATCGATATCTTTCTTGAACCATTCTTCATTATAACTTTTCATTGGTGCCACATTGATTTCATGCCGGATTTTGATGTTGAACAAATCGCCCTCCAAGTCTCTCAGATCAATAGAAATGCCAGGTAATGCTTCTTCAATGTCTTGATTTTTTATGGAGTATTCCACTAGCCAATTTTCTATGTTGTCCTCATCATATTCAAGCATACCATAGAAATTTTCAACTGACAACCCTTTAAAAATCTCAACTTGCTCTTGAAATTGTTGCTTTATGAGGAATATCGAGTTGAGAATTAGTTTGGGGTCTTGTACTTTGTTAGTACTCTCGGCTAAGTCTATCTTCATGAGCATCTTGAATAATTCTTCCCTCTTTGATATAGCTTGGCTGCATGCTTGAACAATATTATTTAAGTTTTTTATCTTTTCTTTTTAGCACGCGTTCAATTGTTTTATTCGGCTTGGGGAGGGCATGTCCTCCTCTCTTCTCCTTATTTTTTTCATGTTGGAAACTTAGTTTACAAAGGATAKTACAACAACAAGGTWAAAAAMWTCTATATTTTTCAGGTCATCTTGCAAATACTCGTGGAAGGCATGCACCATCGATCCAAAAGAAGGAATTTGTTCTGAAGTTTTCCATGCCTCTATGATCAATGYCATTATGTTCTTAAAATKTATTTCCAAATAGCTCCTAGATGATGTAAGTRGGATTGAGGATCCCTTTAATTTAKTAGTGGGTGTGGTGGGTCCAACTATTTACAAAGAAATGGAAAGAAGTGGAAGAGGCATTAAGGCGTCTTCCAGTTCCTTGATCCTTTCTTTCAATTTTGTGTTTTCTGCTTCAAGACCACCAATGGAGTCATCCAGAGCATCCYYRGTTGCTCTGTGAATTATAGAAATCTAGGAAGGYCRCATATCTCTTAGGTCAACCTCTAAATGAGATTTTCCTTACTTATTCTTTACATCACATTGAAGGTCTCATTCTCAATATTTTCCAATGATGAATTCTAATGGGCCGCATTCCCTGGATGATCCATTGTGGGAAACATTTTATCGATATCCACCTCGAGCTCCATATCTTCGAGGGAGAATCTGTTGATGTCACTTTCTATGCAGTGGTCTTCTTCCTCTTGCACACAATTTTTCCTCTTTTTCTCAAAGGAAGCTTGTGCGAGCTCTCAATTTTTCCAGACGGGAGATTCTTTTCTCCTCCACCACTGGAACTAGTGTTGGTAACTTTCCTGGTTGGGTGGGCCTCTGGAGCATTTCTCCAATATGTTGTAGTCTTAGGAGTGACAGTTGGGGACTGGGTTCTCTTCTCGTTGGGACCCTTTCCTTTCTTCTTGTAAAATTCATAGTAATAAGTATTGTCTCAAGTCACCAATATTCTGAGAAGGAGAACCTGAGTTATTGTCTTCTTCTTCACTCAGAATAGTATGAATAAATGAATTGATTAATCCTATTGCCAATATATATTCCATGAAAATTCCATTAGGGTCAAAACCCTTTATCTTTTCAGCATATTTCAGATTTAGATTATGGAAGTGGTTTGCAAATTCATCGATTTAGTTTATATTCTTGAATATAAAATCCCCAATTTTCCAAGGCAAGGGTATGAATTGATTTTTCCGTTTCTCATGAAAAAAGTGAAGCCATAAATTATATTGCATTAAGAATTCTGTAATAAACATTTTATCATATACATGGCATGGAAGAAAGGAGGGATTTTCCCTAGAACTGAAATCTTGATAACATTTTGTTTTTCCATTTGCTCCAACTATATTTTCCAAACAACAATCCTTTGAAAACTGAGACAAAATCATTGAAAAATTCATAGAAATGCAAAGAATCTTTGTGTATCCACAACTCTTGGTACTAGAAGGTAACTGGTTCAAGTTAACAGTTCACCCTTTTACAGATAAGCAATTTTGGAAATTGACAGCAATATTCTATTGCAAACGCCAAATAAGAAGCCATAAATAATTTCTTCTCTTTTTTGTACTGTGACAATTGGGAGGAGATTTCAATGTAAATCAATTTTCCCCAATCAAAAATACATTGCTCTTTGACTGTAAAGTATAATATATAAAGAATCATATGGGAAATGATGGCAATACTTTATTGGCCTGTCACCCTAGTGAACAACCAAGCAATTTTCCAAAAGGGGTTTTTGAACGAGTTGACTTGCAACCTAGTAATGTCTTCAGGAACAATCGTTAGATTTTCCAAGAACTCAAGGAAGAGGTCTAGGCCATTTTCATGATTTTTCAGGAAATCCCTGCAATCCTCTCCTTTGAAAGTAAGTGTTGGATCAGGGAGATTCAACATATTACATAACACTTGAGGTGAAAGAGAGATGGGAGAATGGTCTTGAAGTTGAATAATACACTGACTCTGTATGTATTTCTCAATGCACCAT
>WSFP011348569.1:0-35705 GCA_009831015.1 Picea engelmannii
GTCTATCACAAAACTAAGCCCTGATAATTACAATATTTTCCCTTGTAGACATTTAGTTTAGACTTGAGATATTTTCTAGAATTTTTTAAATACTTTTTTTTAAGAAAATAAATTTGCAAACAAAAATGGCCAAGTGCTAGTTGTAGTCAAAGGTTAGGATCATAGAAACTCTAGAAAGTATGTGACCAAATCTAAAATCAAATCAATGCTAGACAATAATGGAAGTTCCCTAGATGAAACAACTTTAATATCAGTGTAATAAATCAACTAATTCAACAACTAAATATCTCAAAAAAAATAGGTTGATAAAAAATATCTGGTTATTTATGGGTTGATAACATTCCAATAGAAGAATAATTCCAATTTTTGGTGTCAATTGGTTTTGTATTCGTTTCCTTCTTCGTATTTTGGATTTTAACCTTTGATCACTTCCTTGATTTAACTAGATTGGTTATTATTTATCTATTGATTAATATTTGTTTGTTGACAAATTGTTCTATCTTTTTAAATTGTGCCTTATTCTCATTCTTTAACTTCTTGATTTGTGACAGTAAGATTTTATTATTATTAATCTTTAGAAAATAAATTTCTTCTTATTTTTCTAATAAATTATTGTCAAATTTATTCTTGAGATATTGATTATTTTATTGTAATTTTTTTCAAGGAAAACCTTGTAGCATCCCCCTCTTCCCTATAATATTCGAATGGATGAACTCTTAATCATCAACAACAATAGTGCCCAGTAACCTCAAGGGATTTCACTACATTTGAACCTATTACATATGGCCTTCCCACTATCAACATGTCTTTGGTGAATGGTTTAACAAATTAGGATAACCCTTGGGGATAATTCTCCTATTGTAATTTATGATTGTCCTTTTCATAGTTCACTAATTTATTGTTTAAGTGTTCAACTTCACAAACAATGAAATTTTCCCTATAATCCTCTATTTCTAAAACATTTAAAAAAAATTGAAATAAACACTGACCAGTTTATTAGTAATCATGTATTCTTTTACTCAAACCCTTTGAACCAAACATATACAAAGCCTTCTAAATACTTTAAGGTTGTTTGAACTGTTTCATTGTCATCTAAAAATATTTTTCAATTTTGTTAATCCAAGTTATGCTTTTTTGTTATATTGACAACTAAATTTGTTTATTATATTGACAACTAAATTTGTTATTTATGGTGCCTTGGTGAGAATCAAACATATCCGGTGGTCTTATGAACTTCCTACTATCTTCTCTTTGTAGCCACTAACATCTTTCCTCAGGAGGAAGTGTGTTTTTATCCACTCTTCTCTTTTATTTTTTAAATCACTTTTTCCTTTAGATAAGCTGACTTGGGTATATAAGATATTTTAGATTATTTAGAACATGTTTATATTTATATCATATAATATACCATATATACTTATTTTGAAGAATGGTTGTTGTATGGTAAAAATAGAGATTTAGTTGTCATGAATTCAATCAAATCGATTGAATTTTTAATAGCTTCAATGATGTATTGAACTACACTAAATTTAACCATAGTTATATGGATACTCATATTTAACCCAACTATGATGACAATGCCTACTTTTTTATTTTTTTTAATAGCTCTACAATACTCCAACAACTCTTGGATTTTTGAAAATAAGTAATGAGTAATGTGGTAGAGATACACCTATCAATTTGCTATGTTCCGAAGAGTTTTTTACCATGTATTTTTCTCCAATAATATGGCTATTTACCCAAATAAGACCAAGAATTTTTTTGTCTAAGTAATGGAATATAATTTATGCAAGAAAGGATAAGTTTTCTCTAAGTGATGGATAATTTCTACAATAAGTGGTGATTTCTTCCATTTGTTTTTATGGTAATTGAATGTATTTGCTTCCTTCAAATTTAAAGTGGAATTTTCTTGGCATAATTTTGGAAAAGATTGACCATAATGTCGTAGTTTTGTTTCCAAGGGAAACAAAATTTGAACAATATTCAAATAGGACATTACGAAGAAATCCATTAGGATAAAATAATTACTAATATTGAATCCGATGATTACAATGAGGAAGAGGGTCGAGTATAAATGCATAATAAAAGGTGTTGTCTATGAAGAATTGTGCCTTTAAAATATGTGGGCATTATTTATGTAATACTTTTATAGTTATTCAATAAGGATTTATTAATTCTACTTTATATTTAGTATCGATTATAATGTCTTTATGTTTGTTTATGCTCATCACACCAAAACACGCCTCAAGTAGGGAATGCGAAGTTGAAGAATGAATAATTTATTTGAATGTATGCTCAATATGGCCAAGAGCCATGTTGCACTTATAGGGACAAGATAGGTTAAAGATCAAAATGTCTTAGATGCATATGTGGTTGAAAACCTTGTTTTGATCATCATTCTAGGTGTGGACAACCATAGAAAATTTAACCTTTGAACCAAGTAACTTCTATGCATATATGTATAATGTCTATACATATCAAACCAAGAGATAGTTTGAGACAATATCGGTAGGGGAAAAAATATGATCAAAGAAGAGTTGAGCAAATTTATTGGACAATGCTAACTTGGCACAAGGGATGTACTTAACTATTTCACTAAAGTGATCAACAATGACAAAAATACAATTATTGTGATATGAAAACATAGGGAAGCCAAAAACTAAGTTTCCTAAAACACTTTTCATAGGCATATAGGGAATGCGAAAATGACACTTGGAGAGGCCTACATTTTGGTTGGATGGCTTAGAGTTTCAAAAACCTACACAACATCTTGAGAATTGAGTAACATATTTGTCCATACATTTCAAGTGATGAAGTGTCTTCTACATGTCAAAGTGTCTACGATAAAACGTGGAATGTTCCTTATACCTATCCACTATATATGCATTAAAAATTTGTATTGTCTACATAGTCCCCCATACCCATAATTGTACATGAGCACAGTCTACTCCATCATACATCTATCATGCAAAACCTAGTGCCCCATATCATCTCATATCCTAGTCCAATTGTTGGGCGCAGACCCAGTTTTGAGGAAAAGAAGCACGTGTAAGGCAGACACGCATGATGGAAAAGCAGCACGTGGAAGGCAGACACGCATGCAGGAAAAGCAACACGTGCAAGACAAACGTGCATGTAGAAGAGGAAAGCATGCGGGGTGCGCGTGCAAGAAGACCTAGCCATGATAGGGTTATAGTTTTGGTAAGAAGATGTAATGGTTGGTAAGCCAAAAACAAGTATAAGTAGGTACCTAGGAGGCCTAGGTCGAGGGTCGAAACATTGTTCAGTAGTTGTTGTTTCTTAATGCTCAGGTTTGATGAGAAAGGACCAGAATGACTGTAAATTTGATCTGTTTTGTAAGTTGTTGAGTTGAGGAGGGGAAATAGGGTAGATATTGAGGGTTATATCACAGGCTGAGGAGCCTGGTGTGATCTAGTCCGCCTCAATGTAGATCTCGACCCATTGATGGAGATTTGTAATGCACGCGGCGCTGTAGTTTTGGAAACATCATAATAAAAGAGCAGAGCAACCAAATCTTTGTGTATGTATCCTGGGAGGGGTGAACCATGGTAGATCATATTTTACATGATTGAATATTGTGTATTTCCTTTACTGTCAATTATTATATGATAGAGAATTGCGTGAATGACTAGTTAGATCTACTATTTTACATGCATGAATAAGAATGACAAGGTATTCAATATAAGTTGAATGTTAAAGTAACAAATGAAGATCACATATTTTAATCCTAGATCGCCACTCATTCCTAGGCTACAAGCACCTGAGCGTTGCAGCCACCAATAGAACTATCTCAGGTGAGATTGCATAGTGCACTCTGTGTACTCCGCTTCCTTCTGGTTTACGAGAGGGGTCGATAGTTTTACAGAGGTTTTGTTGGAAACCATGGTAGATATGAACCTAGGTCAGCCCAAGAAAGGTAGTGAGAATAGTTTAAGACCAACAAATGGTTCTGTTGCTGGTTGGAACAGAATGGGATTGAGTGAATGAAGATATGTTGAAGAATCGTGAAAAGAATGTCAGATATGGTGAGAAAAAGTTAAAAACAATGAGAATATAAAAGGGGATGTTTAGACCGTGGAACCCAATGAAGGCATAGATCGAGAGCTGGTTGAAAACAAAGGAGCTAGAATTTGCGCAGGAAGATAACAGAAACCAAAAGTTAACACCGCGCAAATATTTGGACAAATACGTATTTAGCAACTTGCATGAATTATTTTTCTGTGATTTCCCACATGTGTTGCAAGAGTGGACATTGAGGTTTAAATACAACCACCCTACAAATCGGATCTGACAGCTAGAGTGGAATTCTATAGAGATCACGCAGTTACAACAAGTTGACTATAAATTTACACACGCAATAGATTTTTGGTTAGACAACATTGTTGCAGGATTTATCACATAATTTGCAGTAGATACAACGAAGTTTTACAATGAAACAGAGAAAGAGTTCTTGAAGGGACCTAGAGGTAGGTATATAAGATCACTGTATACTTCCATCAAGATTTTACTATATGAAAAAGGTATAATGACAATGGCATCAGACAACTAAACTTCCCTATGTGCACGGGGGAAGGGGGGAAGCACTGACAAGAGCCAGAGAAACGAAGGAAGAGATGGATAAAGGAAATAAGGAGGAGGCCTTGGGACCCAATCATGATGGAGGAAGACCGAATCAAGCAGATCATGGAAAAAACTGGAAGAACGCGCAGTGGATCACCCTACCAATACAAGATGAACAATAAGAAGAGAGCCATAGCTGCGAGGGAAGGCTTAACAAGTGATGAAGAAGAGGTAGAGGATATCCAGGTTGTGGAGTAGATTGAGGAAATCTTGTGCATGACATATGAAAAGGAAGACAAGAGGTCCAAGGGCAGGAACCAAAGGTAGAACTCCTATCCATATCAGTGTCAGTGTGGAACCCATAAACCCATGTGTGACTAATACACCAGAAAGAACACCACGGTTTAAACAACCAAATTTCAATGGAAGAAACACAGCAAGAAGTACATCTACATAGGGAGCAACAACTGGGCGATCCAGTTAAGGAATCATTAGTTAAGGATCTACAACGCATAGATGTAGTAGTTCATCATTCAGGATGGCAGGACATGATCCCACCATCAGGTTACCAGAATTCAAGGGAGAGGCATCTGAGGATCCTGAGAGGCACTTGTTCAGCTGTGAAAATATCTCAGAAGAAAATATGATCACATATGAGGACACAAAACTTGCGTAGTTAGCTATCACACTAAGAGATCGTGCATTGGATTGGTACATGAGCTTAACTGCAAATAGTCCACTAGGAACAACCAGAATTATTGTGGATATCAAGAAGCTGCTGATAAATGAATTATGGAAGCCTAGCTGAGAGGATCGGTACATGAATGAGATGATAGAGATCATAAAGACACAAGGGAAATATGTCTGGGAGATTGACTAGAGATTCAAACAATTGAAGCGAAAGCTGAGGTATGCCATGACAGATATGCATCATAGACATCTATTTGTGAATTCCATGCTACCGCACTTGAAATACCCTTTGAGACAACCGAAGTTTCAAACTCAGGCAAAGGCTCTACAGGCAGCCTTACAACTAGAAGAGAACCAATATCAAAAGACAAATATAACAATAGAGGAGATGAAGGAGGATCTGAAGAATTTAACATTTCAATTGAACCAAAACAGGAGTAAGGAAAAAAGAGAAGTTGTTTGGTGTACCACATGTAGGACATAAGGACATCACAAGAATGAGTGCCCAACATTTGTGCAGTACATGGCAATAGGACTGCCAAACCCTTTGCCGAAAAGAGGACTATGGTGTGAGATCTGTAAGACACAAGGGCATGATCCAATTCATTGTCCAATGATGCAAAAATACCAGACAGTTCCTAAGAGTTCATATTGCAACTTTTGCAAGTCAGTGGGCCATGATGACAAAGATTGAAAGACAATGGAGTTGATGAGGGAAAGAACATTAGACACCTATAGGTTGCAGGTATAAATGATGACATGACAAGCTTCACCACGGTTTAACCAAGTACCAGCCCCATATAACATTGCACCACAACAATATAACACTGTGCAACCGTAGTACAATACCACGCATCCACAATATAATCGCACGCAGTATAATCAGATGCCTCAGTACAATGCCTTGCGAGGAGATCGAGCTGGCTACAGAGGTGGAGGACGAGGTAGAGGACCGGTGGTATGCCATAACTATCAACAACCAGGACACTACGTAAGAGAATGTCCACTTCCACCTATGACATGTATGTATTGTCACGCATCAGATCATGACAAAAAATATTGTTCGACATTATTGGTTAAGATCCAGGAAAAGAGAAATCATAACAATCAGAAATGTTCAATGGATTTCTTCAAAAGCAAGGGATGATGGAATAAATATCAACATAGTTACACATGGAGGAGATAAGACAAGAGATGACGCAGTAAGACAAGATCCAACACAACACCAATGGGTGAAGAAGAATGTCGAACCACATAAGTAGTTTGATGCACAAAATGAAAATGAGACATTCAAGCAAGCCAGACAAGAATTCTTGAAGCCAGATGTTGCATCTACATCAACTACGCAGCATACTCAGGACGTACCAATGTACGAGATTCCTTCATCATTGGATCACACTAATGAAGCACAACCCCTAGGACAAGTAAGTACCATAAAAGCCTTTCTGCAATCCTGTGTCAAACTACTAAATGATCTATCATTTGTCAAAGTATTACAAAACATGTTAGAAAGATGTAACACAAACGTAGAGGGAAAGCTAGAGAAGAAAACAGTTAATCACTTGCATACAAGGACGAGGACAAGTAGAGAGTTCAAACTGAAGGCCAACATTGGAGATTTCAACATGGGGGATATTATACTGGATTTAGGTTCTGAAGTAAATGTGTTACCCAAGAATACATGGCAATGTATGGGAGAGCCTAGATTAGGATATTCACCTGTTTAGATGAAACTAGCAAATCAACACAGGGTTATGCCAATTGGAAGGCTAAAGGGTGTGACAATAGATCGGGATGGAGTGTGTACTAAACCGATTTTGAAGTAATAGAAATAGTGGATGGCACAACACCTTATCTGACATTTCTTGGCTTGGATTGGGTGTTTGAAAACTAGGCAATAATCAACTTGAAGACACGGAAGATGACATTCGAGCCAAGAGAATACATAGTCATTGTGCCACTAGACCCATCATAAGGAGAAAGGTTCGTCGAACCCACTTGCTTAGACCTGGAGGAAATCAACCAGTTATACAGAACCACTGCACGAGAAGCAGATTATGTGAATCCAACCATCGATAGGCTACTCAGCTGGAGAAGTATCACATCATCTTCTTCAGACTCAGATACTGGGTTGGAGAATTGGCAACAAATATTACATGAAGTATCCACAAGAAGTTGCGGAAGAATAGACTGTGCAGTAAGATGGGTAGGTACAGAGATAAGAGAACCTCCCAGTTTTCATGTGGTGAATGACTTAGAATAATTCCTAACAAGATACGAAGATGAATTGTTAGAAAATCAGAGGCTCTTATCCCTGGACATAGCACTCAAGGCAACACCTGCAAGATGGTGGGGTGCGCACAAAGAGACAGTTAAGGACTGGTACCGATGTAAAAGATTACTGCGCATCAGATTTGGCTCAAAGCTGAAGAGCAGAATGATGCAGAGATATGATGGACATGGGTCACGATTGGAACACTTGGATAAGTGCAGAACAATATTGACGATGACACCACTAGAGGAATGGCCTCATTGCTTCATTCACACATTGGAAGGAATTCTGACAAACTGGCATGTAGACTAGGAATTGCAAAGAGGCACTGCAGAATGGACAACACTACAGAAGAATTGTGTAGTAACTTTCTCATTTGAACATGAGAACCCCAACAAGGATTTAGCACTCAAGCAGATAAGAGGGGTAATATTCATTCAAGAACCATAAGTAGAACTCATAACAAAGTATCAACAACATAATAAACAAACTGTGAAAGAACTATTGTCATGCTATCATGTGCAGGAAGAAGCACCAGATGCAGATGACCTGTGCAATATCCAAATTACAGAACTAGAAGGAGAAAGAGAGGTGGGAGGCCCATCTCTGGAATTAGAAGTAATTATTATGCCAATCAAGGTGAAGAAAGTAAACATTGGGACAAATGATAATCCCAAAATGGACAACATTGGAGACTACTAGGATGACCAAACAATAGAAATAATAATAGAGTTACTGCGCGAATACAGTGACTTGTTCCCAACGAACTTTACAGAAATGAAAGGCATAACAGGTGAACTAGGAGAGATGAAGATACCTCTCAAATGTGAGGTTCAATCTATCAAATAGAAACCTTATAGAGTAAATCCGATCTACAAACAGAAATTCAAAGCATAAATTGACAGAATGTTAGAAGCTGGTATCATAGAACCAATGGAGGAATCTGAATGGGTAATCCCTATGGTGGTTCAGGAGAAGAAGCAAGGAGGCACAAGGATATGTGTCGATCTGATGAAGTTGAATTATGTTTGCCTACATCACCCTTTTAACACCCCTTTCACATATGAGGTATCAGAGAATGTGGGAGGCCACGAAGCATAGTACTCATTCACAGATGGATTCTCAGGATACCATCAGATCAAGATAGCTCCAGAAGATAGGTACAAGACCGCTTTTGCCACATAATGGGGATCCTACCAGTACAAAGCCATTCCTTTTGGACCGAAGAATGCACCAGTAATATTCTCAAGAGTAGTCATAGTTGTATTCAAAGAATTCATCCATCACTTTTTAGAAGTGTATTTGGATGATTGGACCATATATAGCTTTTTAAAATACCATGTGGAAGTGTTAAGGTTGATGTTGAAAAGATGTAGGTAGTGTCAGATCTCATTGAATATCAAGAAGTGCATTTTTCGGACACCATTTGGAATGCTATTGGGCCATATAGTGTGCAAACAAGTCTTGCTAGTAGACCCTGCCAATATTGTAGTGATTGTAAATTTACCACCACCAAAATTAATACGACAGTTGAGAGAAACATTGGGACACACAGGCTATTACAGGAAATTCATAAAAGGGTTTATGTAGATCACTATGTCGATGGAGAAATTGTTCAAGAAAAATAGCAAATTTCAGTGGAATGGGGACTATCAGCGAGGGTTGGACACTCTAAAAGAGAATATGGTAACCACACATATACTAGTATTCCATAATTGGGAAAAGACATTTCATGTGGATGTAGATGCATCATCCATAGAACTTGGAGCTATTCTGGTGCAACTAAGAGCACGAGATTTAGACCATCCTATAGCATTTGCAAGGAGGAAACTACCAAAGTTAGAGTAGAACTACAATACTACAGAAAGAGAAGGCCTAGCAATGGTATATGCACTGCAGAAGTTCATAGACCATTAAAATGTTTATAGACCATTCAACCCTCAACTAGCCAGTGTTGGGGGGGAGAATCTGTATATGGTTACTGTTGTTTCAGGGATTTGACTTTGAAGTGATAGTCAAACCAAGGAAGTTGAATGCAGGACACCCGATCACCTGTCGAGGATCACCAATGGAGAGGAACCTAAAAAATTAGAGGACAACTTCCCTGATGTGCATTTATTTTCAGTCCAAGTAGCTGATGAATATTTTGCTGACATCATTGAATACTTGAGTACAGGGACTGCACCACAAGAATTCAACACCGCGCAGAAGAAAATATGGTATTCATAGCTGCAGACTATTAATTGATTGCAGGACACTTATACAAGATGGGCGCAGACAACATCTTGAGAAGATGTGTACTAGAACATGAAAGGCCTAGGATTTTAGCAGAGGGTCATGAGGGAATAGTTGGAGGACATTATGCAGGAAAATCTATCGCACATAAGGTATTACGTGTAGGACTATGGTGTCCGACCATTCACAGAGATGCAAAGGACTACTGCCAGAGATGCGATGTATGTCAAAGGGTTGGAAAACCTAATAGACAAGATGAGATTCCCCTAAGACCACAAGTAACCTTGCAAGTATTCGACAAATCAGAAATAGACTTTGTGGGACTAATTAATCCACCAGCAAAGAGGTCAGGAGCAAGGTATATCATTACTGTGACATATTACTTAATGAGATGGGTAGAAGAAGCACCAGTAAAAGATTGTAGTGCAAAGACAACAACACACTTCCTGTTTGAGCAAGTGATCACTAGATTTGGATGCCCAAGGATTTTGATGAGTGACCTAGGCACTCACTTCATCAATAGTACCATCAAGGCTATGACTGAGGAGTTTGAAGTCTATCATCAAAAGAGTACACCTCATCACCCTCAAGCAAATGGGACAGTGGAATCCTTTAATAAGATCCTAAAGAATGTTTTGACAAAGATCTGCAATGTCAATAGGGATGATTGGGACTTCAAGGTACCAACAATATTATGGGCATACGGGACTACATGCAAAAAGTTTACAAGACATACACCATTCAGGTTGGTGCATGGATAAGAAGAAATGGTGCCATTGGAATTTTTGGTACCTAGCTTGCACGTAGCAGCAATCACCAACATGACAGAACGAGGCGCAATATAAGAAAGGATAAGTCAGTTGATGGATATGGAAGAAGATAAGATTCTAGAAAGATTTCACCAAGAAGTAAAGAAAGGAAGGGACAAAGCTTGGCATGACAGACATATTAAAATAAAGAGTTTCAAGGAAGGAGACCTAGTCTTGGTGTATAACAATAAATTTTTTCAGCATCCAAGAAAATTCAAAATGCATTGGTTGGGACCATATGAAGTGAAGATTGTCATAGAGGGGGGAGTTTTACAGTTGAAATATTTAGAAGGTACAAAACTCAGAGGAATGATCAATGGGAGTCGACTGAAGCTATATAGGGACAGTCAACCTCCTAGTACTTAGAAAGTTACCACGTAGTAAATAGATATGTATATAGTGTATTATAGTAGAAGTAAGGGAGACAAAATGAGAAAAACAAATAAAAAGAAGAAAAAGATGGAAAGAAAAAAAAATCAGATCGACGCACATGGAGGGTTTTGATAGAATAGAATTGGTAGAACAAAACAATGCGTTGCAAGAAAACCAGGGTTCGGAAACACTATGCGTAGAGGAGAAGATAACGGATAAAAAGGTACAACGCATAGGAAACGCAACAAAAAGTGAAAAAGTGGTAATTTTCAGTGCGACACAACTGTCATTTCTCTGTCCCACTATAAAGTTGGAAAAAGGGGGGAAACCAACCCATTGTGTTATTTGCTAAGGAGAAGAACACAGAGTCGAGCAAAAGAGAGACATAGTGTAAATTTTCACTACCATCTCTCTGGAAGCCTATAGTTCGGATTTCCTCGCCATGTCACCACCGAGGGTTGGAGCGCTGAGCAGAGCCTCATGAAAAACACGGATTAGCACTCGAGTGCCACAAAATAGAGCCAATGAGATTCCCACAGTGGTGGAAGTGGACGAAATCGACACACCGAAGTACAAATATACCACATTGCATGTGGAAGAGGAGAAATAACCTACGTAGGAGCTCGAATAGTTGGAAGAGGATGTCAAACAGACATAATCCAACACGTTCAGCGGGAAAGGGTCGCAGAAAGAAGAACCAGCCACGGGTTCCTCGCAGTAGGGCCTAGAGCTGGAACTAGATCATGAAATAGAGAAAGAGGTTGTACCAGAGGGTTGGGTATCGTCCCCGCAAGGGAAAAATAAGGTGCGAGCATAAAGCAATGTGTAGGGTGTACAATGCACATAGGAAAAACTAGATATAGTGATGCTGAAAATCCCCGAAGGAGTGAAGGTCAAGGACGAGATGGTAGGAGGGGTCGAGGGCCTCAATTATTCTCACCATGATGTCTTTGACACCATAAAGTTCCCAGATTTTGTAGCACAAAGCTACATAGAGATTGGGGGAGAAGGCCCATCAGGCGCGCCATTGTTGTATCCTGCGCAGTGGAGCATGGGGCTATACAACACTGGCATCATGAACTTACTAGACATATCGCACTTCAGGCACGAGAAACACATAAATGAATGTGTCAAACAACTGTTAGCGAGGGTGTGTGGAGGAATATTGTGGATGGATATGCCAGTGCCTATCAATGTTGACCTCGTCGCAATGATTATAGGGCTACCCACATATGGGGAGAAGTCAGAACAATACCTAGAAGACAAAACTAAGGTGAAAGCCATCTCATATGAGATGAGATCAAAGTATGGTGTAGAAAGGGGTAATAGAGGTATCATCATCAATGACATCAATGATCCTGCAACATGATTTGCAACAATATTGCTCGGTTGCAAATTAATGCGCAAGTTCCGAAAAGAAGAGTTTTTCGCAGGAGTAGTATCAGTTGCATCACAGTGCGTAAAGGGGAGCTCGATGAGTTAGGCCCCTTATATACTGAACTCATTCCTTGAAGACTACAAAGATGTGCAATATTGGGGATCTGAGTTCCACTATTCGTTGTTACTCATCCTCATTGCACTTATGGGGTAGCAGGAACCCACATATAGCCTGTTCCTGCCAAGGAAAGGAAAATGTGGCACAATGCGCTACACATCCCTTCGTAGTACAGTTGATCCAAAAAAGAAGAAACTTAACAACGACATGTTCACAATATACTTGACAGAGATACAAAATAGAGTCGGGGAGACATGGAGGATTCCCATAGAAACTTTCCAGGAGTTTGGGCAGATAGCGAACTTCCAGACATCACACCATAGTATGTGGTTGCAAGCAAAGAATGATCCATCTAAGGAGTGGTTGTAGTTGAAGTACTACGTAACAATGCAGGGTATCCAGATGGGGGTCCAGGAATGGCCCGAGGAGTGGAGAGTGCCAACAATCCCAAAGATGGAGCTAGGAACACAAACGAGGAGGCAGGACAGAACAATCCTTGCGCAATAGACATGCATAAATGGAGCAAGCACCAAGAAACATAGGGCACAGGTCCAAGAAGGGGGAAACACTACCATAAAAAATAAAACCAGAATGAAGAAGCCATCCCAGCGTGGTTCTACACATGGATCATCGCGCACATGGAAGACAACAAGAGAAACAATAGAACAAGTGCACTCGGAGGAAAGGAAAACAGAGACACAAGAAGTCTTAATGGAAGAAGGAGAAGGGAAGGATATCGATAGGGATACACAGATGCCAAAATCATATGAACCACTAGAGGCCCAAAGGAAGAGAACAAGGGAGAAACCGAGTGGCTCCAGAAAGAAGGCCAAGGCCCACAAGAATCCCATGGAAACATCATTGATGGAAGACGACGTGGAATTGATAACCACGACAGTAGAGGATTGATTGTAAGATATGTGGGAGAACGTAGAGAACCATAGAGCTTCAAATTTGGAGCAAATCTAAAATCTGAAAACTGCGTTGGAGCAGTTAAATATCAAAACAGAGCAGTAACAACAAAAGACAACAACGCCAGTTCAAGAAGGGGTAACGATGGGCGAGACAATGCAGATCATGGTGCAGGGGAGTGTAAACTGCAGGATTACTCCCGACATGTTGTTCATGGATGGGGAGACAGTGCATAGGCCACAGAGAGAGATTGAGATGTTGGACTTGGCGTTGCCTAAGATTCCAACCAAATCACTCTATAATTACAAGTGAGCGTCACCCAGGAAATTCAGTCCAGAGCAAGATATGGCATGACAAAATTACAGTTGGTGCAGGAAGACAACACCTCATTGAAGGAGTCACTGAGCCAAGAAGGGAAAGAGAAGAATATGACACAGTAGAAGGTGGATGAGATGTAAAACCAGATTCACACAATATTCCAAGCCATCTCGGACATTGAAGGAATACAAGAAGTGTCAGCGCAGAATAAAATGCAAAAGATAGCGCAACCGATGCAACACTACAAAGACCAAATCAAAGAGCTGGAGGAGCATGCAGTGCCCACACCTTCTCCATAAATCAGAGCACAAAGGGAGTGGGATGCGATAGCTTATGTAGAGAGCATCGTGCATAGTATACACAGAATGACATAACTACTGGAGAAGAGTTCTCAACTATGGAAACAACTTCTAAAGGATGGAATCTTACAAGAATTGCAAGGGAAGAAGGATAAACTACACACAACCATGGAAGATGTCAAATAGCGACAAAGAACAATGTCATTGCCAGAAAATATCAAAACTGTCGCGTAGATGAACACCTTACAAGTAGAGGAAAAGGCAATACAAGCGCAAAAGATGACGCGACAAGCTCAGTTGGAGCCTCTGCAAGAAAAGGAAGAAAAAATGGTTATCGAGATTGATCCAACAAAATTGAGTGTAGAGCGCACCGTTGTGGAAGGAGGAGAGATGATACAAAACCAAGTCACTGCATAGCTCGTGGAAAATATGGTCGAAAGGAGCAACCAGGCTTAGGCGCAGAGCCAAAGAATCACCGAAATGTATGACGTGCTGGCACAAACAATACATACACTAGAGTTAGGCAGTGACTCGTGACGAGTCACGATGTCGGTGTTGGGGGCAACCTAGTTTTGAGGAAAAGCAGCACGTGTAAGGTAGACACGCATGCAAGAAAAGTAGCACGTGTAAGGCAGACACACATGCAGAAAAAATAGCACGTGCAAGACAGACGCGCATGCAGAAGAGGAAAGCATGCGAGGTGCACATGCAAGAATACCCAACCATGATAGGGTTATTGTTTTGGTAAGAATATGTAATGGTTGGTAAGCCAAAAACATGTATAAGTAGGTACCTATGAGGTCTAGGTCGAGGGTCGAAACATTGTTCAGTAGTTGTTGTTTCTTAAAGCTCAGGTTTGATGAGAGAGGACCAAAATGACTGTAAATCCAATCTTTTTTGTAATTTTTTGAGTTGAGGATGCGAAATAGGGTAGATATTGAGGGTTAGATCATAGGCTGAGGATCCTGGTGTGATCTAGTCCGCCTCATTGTAGATCTGAACCCGTTGATGGAGAGTTGTAATGCACACGACGTTGTAGTTTTGGGACCACATAATAAAATAGCAAAGCAACCAAATATTTGTGGACGTAGCCTAGGAGGGGTGAACCATGATAGATCATGTGTTATGTGATTGAATATTGTGTATTTCCTTTACTGTCGATTATTAGATGTTAGACAATTATGTGAATGACTAGTTAGATCTGTTATTTTACATGCATGAATAAGAATGGCAGGGTATTCAATATAAGTTGAATGTTAAAGTAACAAATGAAGATCACATAGTTTAATCCCAGATCCTCACTCATTCCCAGGTTGCAAGCACCTGAGTGTTGCAGCCACCAATAGAACTATCTCAGGTGAGATTGTGCAGTGCACTCTGTGTACTGCGTTGCTTTCTGGTTTACCAGAGGGGCCGATAGTTTTAAAGGGGTTTTATTGGAAACCGTGGTAGATATAAACCCGGGTCAACCCAAGAAAGGTAGTAAGAATAGTTAAGACCAACGCCAACCATCCAACAAGCATACCAAAACGTTTCTCAAGATCTTGCAAGCTCTTTATTTATGCTTCAATTTAGTAGTGGCCACACCTCTTGTAATATATGCTTGATTTTATTAGCATTATCTTTGACAACCCTTACACCATCTATTCATAATTTCTCATTTGTGCCATATCAAGATGCCACATTTCCAATCCCATTAACAACATTAATGTCCAATGTCCTTGTCTAAGTTGATCATGCCTCCAACCTATGTGATATTTAATGTCATCTGATATTCCCATGGTTGGTTTCCAACCTATTTTATCATTGTCTATGTTCCATCACATAATCAAATACATCAAGGATCTTTCTCAAACCAATTTTACCAATTATGTCTATGTTTTACACTGTAAGATTTATTGTTATCCAACCTAAATTTCTTGATGTCTAGGTTTCTCTTAATAGGATTATGGTTCTACCAAATATCTCCTTAATATATATGAATTTCATTTATCCCACCTAAAATCTTTTCTTTTCAATATAATTTAGGTCAGTGAAATTCTCTATATAACCAATAGGTCATGCTTATAGGACCCCTTATAAATACAATATAGGGTCATTGACTCAATACTAGTCACTTATAGCCAAATAAGACAAATCATTTGTCTCACATCATATACCCTCAACTAATCCCTTAGCCCGTACAACATATCATACCTCAATACACCCTTATTACATACTCGAAACAATTGATATACTGGGCCAAGATGAGATGTCATAAAGTGATCTATTATTTTGATTGTCCAACTATTCTTCCAAAGATTGCAACTCTTGGATGTTTTGCAACACTTACTTCCCCATAATGCTGTCATTCCAAATGACAATAGATCGATTGTTGCTTATAACCCAAGTTATTTTGGCCCGAATGATAGGGGCTCCTGATTTTATCGATTTCCGATTGCAAGAACCTCTTCTTTCTTCCTAAATATTGTTGAGACATGTTTGGCTCTCCCTTGAAAAATATTTCTTATGCAAAATATTTTTCCACCAATCAAATTGGTCGGAGATCATCCTCCAAATAAGTTTTTCCGCTAGAGATAGATTCATTAAGCTGGGAAATTTAATTCCAAGGTTGTCATGTTCCTTGGGGCCTTTTATTATTGTCTAATTGACCAAATGAAATCTCTTTGAATTGGTCTTACACCCCCCCGCTATAATAATTTCCTTAATTCTCGAGTAATTTGTTACATTACTCTCACTGAAGCTACCATAAAAAAACATTGAAAAATAGGCAAAGTGGAAATAAAAGGTTTAACGAGAACTATTATTCCAACTAGGTTCAAATGTTATGCCCCCCATTGTGGAAACTTGGATTTTATCTTGCTTAGAACACTTTTCCGCAATTGAGAAGATGGGATGGACAGGGATATGGGCATACCAAGGTACCTAAAGAGAGACCAAGGTTATTGACGAGGAAACATTAACATTCTGGAAATAACTTGTAAGAGTCCCTTCCTTACATTCCATCCATATTTTTGGATTTTGTTGTGGTTAATCCTTCCCTGGGATACATTGGTAAAAATATCTAAAATGTTTCAAAATCTTGCTTCCATGATGGAAGAAGCACCACCCATTAGTAGGGTATCACCAACGAATTGTGAGCAACTGATTCTGTATACACCTTTTACCACTTTTATTCTCAGAATATTACAAGAACATATTTATGATTCTGATTTCATTCTCAAGGACTCAACCATTATAATGTAAATCAATGGGGATAGGGGACATCCTTGTTGTAGACCTCTACTTCCTTTAAAAATGGAGGTGGATCTCCAATTTACTTGTGGGGCAATCCAAGGATTACTTATACATCCAAACACCCATTGAATGAAGGTTGGACAAAATACAAATTTAAAAAGAATGACAAAGAGGAAGGAGTGCCTCACCCTATCAAAAGTGTTAGCCATGTCTATTTTAAATCATACATTTATATTTGTTTCCATGACTAGAATGTATCACTTCTTGAACCATTATATTGTTGTCTACTATTTGCCTTTTTTGCATGAAATCTCCTTGATTTTATGATATGATTTTAGGAAGAAGTTGTTTTAACCTATTAGAAATAATCTTGAACAACACTCTATAAGATAAATTGCCTAATGATATAGGGCCAAACCTAGAGAATGAAAAGGGCCTGGCCTCCTTTGGGATGAGAGCAAGGAAGGATTAGTTTGTGCTTCCCCCAATCCTACATGACTTATGAAAATATTGTAGCATTCTTAAGAAATCAAATTTTATGATACTCCAACACTCCCTTTAAAAGTGAATTGTAAAACCGTTTAGCCCCTGTGCCTTGTCAGGGGCTAAACCTCATATTGCTCTTAGAATTTCCTCTTTGGAAATTTCCTTCATCAAATATTGATTCTCACTATGGTCAATTGATCTGGATTGGATCATTATATTATTTTTCATATATCTCAATGCTTTGTGGGTGAAAAAATCAGAGGAATCAACTTGCAGAGGCATTTTACCAGTTGGTCCCAATTTGTAAATTTAGGTCTAAAAAACCGTCTGAAATATTCAAGATCCATTTCGAGGAATAAAATGATATTTTTTATGGTCCAAACCTTACTATGGACTGAGTGGCTATATTATTCACACCAATACCTTTCCAATGGTGCAAGAATCACCTCAATCGAAGTTTGTATGCCAAAGTTATGCTTCCCACAAGTTGACCTACCATATTGATCACCATGGTGCGAGTGGATGCCACATCAGCCCCCATTACTTATACGTGTGGGGAAATCCAAGTAGTGGATTTTATAGAACATTGTAGAAGGTCCAAACCTGATCACTAATTGAGGGTTGAGGAAGTCAATAACCTAACCCTAGATGAGTATCGAGCCGTGTTAAATATCGAGCTGCTAGGAGGAGAAGGGGTTCCATTCTTTTGCATCTCATCTTGTTCAATAATTGAGAAAAACATTTGAGAGGGGTATTATGTGAGAATAAAAAAGGAGAATATATTTTGTAGCAGCCATGCATGCCACAATGCCAAAGGAAACTCCACAGAGAGTGCCTCTTTCTTTATACTTGCATTTGAAGAAAAGAGAGCAGAGCGACCTCACCTTCAAGCTAATTCTTCTCCCGTATTGGGTTTTCCGAGTCATAGCTTATGTTTAATTGTGAATGGTGTGTGAGTGTTTATTTATGTTCTCTATTTTTTTAATTTAAGCTATTTCATACATTTAAGCAGAAAATGCCAATAATTAAAGAATCTGAGATCTAAAGAAAACTAACCTTCATAGTAAATATTTCAATAATTTTATTAGACCTGTTGTGACGAATTGTCTGATGGAATATCCACGGTAGTTTATGGATCAATAATTAATGAGGGAATATTTTATAGAATGAGTGTTATATCCTTCGGTTCCACCCCTTCCCTTTAACAATATAGATCCTCATACTGAGATTGTGTTGCCATCTTTATTTCTTCAAATGTTCTAAGAGTTGAGCCATCTTTGTTTATAATTTCTTTAACCTTGTTCCTCCATGTCTTGGTTGTTTCTTTCCTTGGAAATTTCTATCCTCGAATGTTAACCATAATCTATGAGACTTGATCCTCCACATTTCCTCCTCCATTCTGAGATTTATGGTATTTTTGACACACCAAATTTTCCTCTTTAATCAGTTCACTGGTAATTGTTTCATATTCCATTTTATCTCTAATACAAGCTAGCTATGCTTTGGAATCCTCTTTTTCTCACATAGGAGGAGATTAAACATCTTTGGCCAATTCCTTGAGGGACAATTTGATTACTTTTAACTTGTTTTCTGAAATGACGATAGGGAGCCTATCACCCACTTACCCCATTCTTTAGATAATATTCCAACAACCGATTGATCGTGAAGCCACAGAGGATTATACTGAAAAAGGATTGGGGAATAGTCAGGTGTGTCCCTCATAAAAAGAAACAATGGAATTTTGATTGGAGGATACCTAAGGATTGATTTTTGAAGAAAATGATAAGATACTAACAAGCAAATCACTTTGAACTAGAAACCAATCTAGTCGAGCTATGATATGCCCCATGCCTATTCTTTTATTTGACATGGTGAACTTCTCCTTGATAAATTCGATGTCCACAAGGTCCTGGTGAGATATCAAATCTTTCTTCCTCTCCTATAATGGGTCTCGTACTATTATCCCTCCCATTTTTTCTTTATGACCAAGGGTTATATTAAAATCACCAATAATAATGTTGTTCTACGAGTATTGTAAGCTTCTTAATTCTTATAGGAATCCCCAACAATCCAACTTTTCTTTGTAAATTGTAGGCATATAAACATTTATAATGTTTATATTTTTCCCCTGGTTGTTGATGGGAGAATCTTGTTAACAACCAGTGTTGAGTTCGAAAAGAGAATTCCAAATGCAAAAGAAGGTTATTCTATGGTGTGCATAGGCCTCTAGATGCAACTCTTGAACTAATTTCCTACCCTTTGCTATTTTTCCAATGCAACTTAAATGATTTGACGACTTCCATAGTATAAAATAGATTTCTCTCATGGAGGAGGAGGAAAATGGACTTTTACATTTTTATTAGATCATTTATAACTTCTATCTTAAACCTGCTACACATGCTTCTACAATTCTAGGAGACAATGATTATTACTTACCAAATTTTTTTTGGTTCCCTTTGGATGACTGGGTCAAGGATCCTATATTCTTGATATTTATTTCCCCTGATCCTAGAGATCTCTCAATAGTCAGTTGGGTGCCTAAAAATATCTCCTTATTTTCCATTTATTCCCCTTTTTCTTTGGTTGGTTTCCTTCCTAGATTTTTGGGTAACTTTTCTTCTACATCTTCCTCTTCTTTTTCTCATTCTTCATTTTGTTGTTGAGTTTTTTCCTTGTGAAAACTCCTAATGAGTACACTAACTTTTTTGGAGAGTGGTCAAGCTCTTCCTTGTGTTCTAAAATATTACTTTCTTCTCTGGGTGAGGGAAACATTTCTGGGTTTTCTTCCAACACTGGCATTGATAATGGAATTCTTGAATTGAATTGAAGAACAAATAAAATCTCAAAGAAAGGAATAAAGTCATCTTGTGATAGAATATCAAACCTTTTACCCTGGGACTTACTTCTCCCTCCTTTGGACAATTACAGGGTTTACCTATGGATTTGTAAGGGTGACTCGTGCTTGGATTGGTCAATTAAGTGTTTGCTTAGGAATTAATGTGGAGGATGCTTGTTTCAGATTTGCCTTTTCTTTTTCACTTGTTGATGTTATACTTCTCTTTCTTCTGTTCGTTGCTCCACCTAGGTACTTTTTTTGCAATCTTTCATGAAATGTCAATACTCATCACGTGACTTGCACTTAAAGGGAAATTGCTTGTAGTCCATAGGTTGTATGTGTTTCCAATTCACCATAGATAGTTGTATCACTTTAGATAATCCCTTTTCCAGATATACTTCCACACATGTGGGAGTACAAGAAAACACATAATTCCTAGGTTTAGATCTATCAATATATTTTCCTATGTTTTTTCCAATGCAGCACATTGTCTCTTCGTTCCAACAATGTAGTGGGAAGTGTATCTAGTGAACATACATTAGAATAGAATATCGAATATCATGTTCTAGATTGAAATCTAGATTCCACCTGTTCAAATACATACTCGTGGTGACAAAAAAATAAGGCCCATTTCAAAAAATAAGATCTTTATCTTCCTTGGCCTAAAAAAGGAACGCATAGAAGCCTCTTCCATAGAGATAGTAGGTGAGCTTTCCTTTTATTAAAACTTCCCAATTCTTTTGCACCCATATTGTCATGCCATGGTTGTAACCAAAGATGCCTTGATCTAGTGCAGAATCACAAATGGTGAGACTGAGAGGAAGCACACAAGAGTATTTTATTATACCTAAAATTTAGCAAACCTTTGAGTTATCACTCTCTTTCCTTTGGATTTTTTTAATGTGATAATTTTCATGTCCCTACAGTGTACCTAGCTGAATCTAGTGATTGTGCACCTCTTGAGGGTGTGCGACACCATAACGTTTATTACTTGGTTGTTTGGAAACACCAAGGATACTTTGTCTGGACTATGCCTCTTCACCTAGAGCATACCTATACTTCGTTCTAGGATATTGACGAATCACACTCCTACTCTAGTGCAATTCTTATATACTTAGAAAATTGTCAACAACTTAACACTTAGTCATATATAAGCATACATCCATTAAATGAAGAGAACACTTGTGAGAAAAGTAAGAGAAACACAGGTATAGTGTGGTCAACACAAACCATTCCTAACACTTGACTAAGTCTTTGCTATGGTGAAACAATTACAACTGGGTAGAGTCACACAACTCGCCTCACCTCACCTAGACACTCATACACAGATTCATCACACTGAGACTCTTTATCACAATTGTCTCCACAACCTTCTGCGGTGCACCTCAGACGTGCCCTCAACTGCAGACTTTCCATCTCTTATCTACTGCAAGGCTTCGCACATACCTACGGTTCTATCTCCTAGTATGCCTCCTCAAAATTGCAACAAAACTTTCGCAAAACTCAGCCAAAAATAAGTTCGCCCCAACTTTGCCCACATAATCACCTCAAGGAAAAAGAAGTCCTCCTATGTGGTGCGACTTGGCTCCTTGAGGGAGCTCACCCCTCTTCATCTAAGCCTGCCTTAAAATGGGAAAGTTAATCTTTCTCTCCGTGTTCTTCCAAATCCACCCTCCTTGGTTGTGCACCCTTGTTCTCTTATAGGGACTCCAAAGGTCACCATCACAAATCGTCGCTTCCTTTGGGAGCGTCACTCCACTTCATGAACCCATGTTTCCAAATGAATTGTTGCACCCCTTCGCAAATCCGGTCACCCAAACAAATCATTATTCTCCTTCATAGACTTAGTAGCCCCAACATATCGTCATGCTTGTGAACCATTTTTCCCCTTGGGACCGATGCACCCAAACCTTGGTGCAATTCTCATGTGGGTGTGTGCCAATCTCTTCATCGCTTCATACTTGTGCAAGCCCCTTAGTGTGTTCACATTCCCAAGGAGCCCACTTTCCAAACTAGTGAAATAATTAGGTGTCGGAGCAACCCCAAGTTTTGTGTCCTTGAGGACTTGGGAGAGCCTCTCCACACCCATCTAGCTAAAGACATTACATCCTCCCCCACCTCAAGTTGTTGTCGTCATTGACAACAAAAAAAAAATCTATGATCTTTGCTCGGACTCATGCTCCTATCGCAACTAAGTCTACTGGAAACCCCAAATTTTATCAAACTGGAAACCCCAAGTTTCCCTGCAAAGTGGAAAACCAAGTTCCACAAACCAAACTGTATTGCACCCAACTCTACACAATCTTCTACCTGATTTAATATGGTCACTTCATCCAACTCCAAGGATGAAAGGTACCCAAATTTGTTGCACTATCTTGTTGTTATGTTGTTTCATTACTACTATTTGGTTCTATTGTTTTTGTTGTTGCCTGCTACAATGGACTGCTGCGCACTTCACTTCAAAATTTATCCTAACTGTTGAACTCCTCATGACTTACTGTTGTGATCATACTTCAACCAACTCTTCCATGTCTCTACATATTGCACGTCTCAAGTCTTGTATTAGTCGGGTGATCATTCCAAATGTCACGTCCAAGTCTTGAGATGTGACACTCCATGGTTTAACTTAGAGTTTTCTTCCACATCTCCACCATTTATTCCAACTATGAATACTAAATCAAGTGTCCACTCTTGCCTCACTACTACCACCATTTTTCAATCTTCATCAAGGAGATGCTCCACAATGTCTAAGTGTTGTGATTCAAACCTACTAGCGCATCTGTACTTCAACTTCCTTTTGCAATTCGGTCCATCATCACGATAATATCAGACCAAGGAAAGGTCTCCCCTAACCTTTCTCTACTATGAAGTCACTACAAAACAAAGTTATCTGTGACAACTTGACTCCATTGTCCACCTCATGGCATATTTATCCAATCTTTGCACCAAAAACTACACATCCAGACTACCTTTTTCTCCATTACTTCATCACCCGACCATGTTGTTGCATCTGCTTCTTTATGCCTTGGAATGATTAGGATTCACCCTCAACCATGTTTCCCCAAAGACAAAGAAACTATCATGTCCAAGTAATCTCTCCATGTTACAATTTACCTATTCACACAATCCTCTAGACGAAGGAAAGTCCTCAAATCACCTCCTTTCTTCAAGTCACCTCTCTATAACTCAACATCCGCAATGAGTGTGGCCAGCATGCCTACAATCCTCAAACGTCTCAACGAACCATCCAAAGTTATCCAAGTATAATGAGTCACCTCAATGAACCTCAATGCCTTAGGCACATTCACACCAATACTTCTGGCAACCTCAACCAACAACCTCCCAGATCTCTGAGCTATCGTACAATCATCCAGAAATTACCAAGGTTCTCTTTGCCTTATCCAATGTCCCATACAAAAGGTGAGTGAGCACCACCCAAGTCACTTGGTCTGCATTCTTCCCATTCAGGTTGACTGCCAACAATTCTTGATCAACTTCTCTATTGACTCCCTCCATCTCCTAGAATGAAACTTCTTTACACTTCCTGCAAGTGTCTGAACTCTGGTAGTGTCATTAAGACAATCAAGTAATTGCATGACCCAACAAATATGGCTAAGGCACCAAACACCAAGGCGTGTCGCCCATCCTCTCAATTAGGCATGCACAGACTTGTCCAATGCGCCTCATTAAAGATTTAAGAAACTTCCTCAAGACACCTCCATGGTTGCATCCAAATCTACCTCAGTCCACCACAATACTCATCAAAGCAAGTTGCCCCAAGATCTCCACATATTTTCCCAACTGAGGCATCCCAAAATGATACAAGACATCTTCGAATCTGCACCACTTGAGTCACCCTCAAGTCTGTTTATTTTCACCGCAGAAACATAATACAATTGAACCACCAAGTCATCTGACTTCCCTTCAAATAACTCACTGCAACACTCAGGAAACATAATGTTTTGAAACCAACCGTACCTTTCCAACGACATCATTGGTTCCACCCATGGTTCGGGTCTTCTATCTTAGACCTTCACTTGTCCAAGCAACTGAATCTCCACATGAATTATCCTTAATCACCATATGTAGCACCACAAACTTGCAAGACCTTCATTGCGATACAAGGATAAGTCCATCCATCCACTTCATAAATCTATCTAAATCCTAAACTTCACATGTAATTGGTCGAACTCATCGCAAATGTCTTTCCATCTTTGCACCTTCATTTTTTCCACTTCAAGGCTCCATGCACACACTGCTTGACTATCAAGTCATACTACTGTTTACTGAATGTTTTAAATCTATGAAGATCTACCTTGTCTGAAGGTTGTAGTCAACCCACTCATCCAAGAACCCATCTCAACTCAATTGTTGTTCTCGATGATGCACGACACAAAGATGTCATGATGGAAACTTGCCCAACCAACTACATGTCGTGGAGCTCCTCTAGGTCGACTCAAGTAATTCACTAAAATGATTCAACTTGTTCCAACCTAGAAGTGATCTCCTTCACGATCACTTCTGCGATCACCATCTATTCTCTCTTCTATAATCAGTTCTCTGGTTATATTTGCGACAATTCATGTGAAAAATTCTACGTTCATTTTCCTTTCCCAAGTGCTACGCTCACCCAAAAAAAATTGTGCCTGGTCTCTCCAAGGTGTGCACAACAGGTCCGACACTGAATTTCATCACACATCAAACCAATCAAGTTTTCAACCAAATTTCCTCTACTATCAACTCTATGACAAGTTCTGCTATGAGTTTTGCAATCACCCACCCTATCCAAGTGCTTCATCTCACCACAAAATAGGATTTTGGTCTATATAAGGTGGGCACCTAGATCAACCTTACATTGCGTTGTCAATCGAACCTCTATCTAAGTCTAAAGCAAACTCTGCAGTGAACCAGTTCGCTCCATTGAATGGTTCACCAAGTCTGTGAACATTCCCACCAAATTGTCTTCATAACAAACTATTTTCAAAGTTTTCTTTGATACAATCTATCATCGAGATAGTGGTGAAGAGCTCACCATCCCTTCATAAAAATATGCAACTAATAAGATATGATACCATATTTTATCAAGATAGTGGTGAAGGGCTCACCAACCCTTCATTAAAATATTCAACGAACAAGCTTTGATACCACCTGTCATGTCCCCACAGTGTGCCTAGTCTAGTCTTGCGATCATGCACCTCTTGAGGGCATGCAACACCACAATGTTTCTCACTTGGAAACACCAAGGATACTTCGTCCAGACTATGATTTTTCACCCAGAGCATACCCATACTCCATTCAAGGCTATCGACAAGTCACACTCCTTCTCTAGTGCAACTCTTGTATACTTATACAATTGTTAACAACTTAACACTTAGTCATATATAAGCATATATCCGTGAAACGAAGAGAACACTTGAAAAACAAACAAGAGAAACACAAATATAATGTGGGCAACATAAATTATGCCTAACACCCAAATAACTCTTTGTTATTGCGAAACGGTTACAATATGAGCATTAATGGTTTGGCTTACATTTGGGTAGAGTCACACGAGTCATCTCACCTCACCAAGGAACTCATACATAGATTTGTCACACCAAGACTCTTTTTTGCAATCGTCTCCACAACATTTTGTGGCGCACCTTAGACGTTCCCTCAATCACTGACTTGTTGTCTCTTCTCAACTACAAGGCTTCACACATAACTCCAATTCTATCTCCTAGCATGCCTTCTCATACCTGCAACAAGACTTCCCTGAAACTTAGAAGAAACGAAGGTTGGCCCAAATCTTCTAACATAATCACCTCAAGGAAACACAAGTCCTCCCATGTGGAGCGATTAGGCTCCTTGAGGGAGATTTCCCCTCCTTGTCTAAGTCTACCTCATAATCATAGAGCCAGTCTTGGTCTCCTTGTTCTTCCAAATTTTCCCTCCTTGGTTGTGTGCCCATATTCTCTTATTGGGATTCCAAAGGTCACCATCATGAATCATTGCGTACTTTGGGGGTGTATCACCCCTTCATGAACCCATGTGTCAAAGTGAATCACCACGGCCCTTCACGGACTTGGCCACCCAAATGAATCATCGTGCCCCTTCACGGAACCAGTTGTCGAAACTAATCATCACGCTCGTCAACCATTGTTCTCCTTGGGATCGATGTGCCCCTACCTTTGTGTGCTCCTCATGTTATTGCACCTCGATCTCTCGATCGCTTCATACTTGGGCAAGGCCTTTGGCGCATTTGCATGCCCAAGGTGCCCACTTTCCCAACTAGTTCAACATTTGGGTGTCGAAGCAATCCCAAGTTTTTCCTCCTTGAGGACTTGGGCGAGGGTCTCTATACCCATCTAGTCGAAGACCTTACATCCTCCGCCACCTCAAGTCGTTATCATCCTTGGAAACATCCACAAAATCTGTGATCTCCACCCATAAGTGTACCCCTATTGCAACTAAGTTTGATGGAAACCCCAAATTCTGTCAGAGTGGAAACCCCAAGTTTCCTTGTGATGTGGAAACCCCAAATTTCCAAAAACCAAATTGTACTGCATCCAACTTTGCACATTTGTTGCCTGAGTTAATATGGTCACTTCATCCAACTACAAGGATGAAAGTCACCCAACTTTGTTGCACTATGTTGTTGCCTTGTTGTTGTTCGGTTCTACTAATGTTGTCACTGCTACCCACTTCACTACAAAATTTATCCTAAGTGTTGAACTCCTCATGAGTTACTGCTTCAAAAATAATTGAACCAAATCTGCGCATCTCAAGTCATGTACTGGTTGGGTAATCAATCCAACCATTGCGTCTATTGACTCGCAAACTAGCAACCAACCTGCAAATAGTTGCAAGGCATAATTTGAAATTTTTATTGTCTATGATATATTAAATATTTAACTATAGGTGGGACCCCCCAGGGAGAAAGAAAACATGTTTAGTTTCAATTATCCCCGGAATTGAATGTTACCACTCTATTGAAACAATCTCATCTACATTGTGTAATGATCATGCTTCCTTCTTTGATTTGATTATGATTTTTATTGCACAGGAGGAAAAGGGGTTATGCAAGTAAAAATGCAAAAGATCTTTTATTTTACTCACACTCCACTCATAAAATGATATTAATGCTTAAATAGGAAGATTACGAAGCATTTAAATATTCTCTTTTGGTTATAATTGTTGTGTCTCAAGAAGGATTTTATCACAAGGGTGAGTTCTAGTTACATGATATATGTCAAAGGAAGTCAAGTTATTTTGGTAGACAAACTATGATGTTCATTTTCTTTGCATATGTTTTAAAATTTTGGGTTTAATATCACATGTCATCACATCCAAGATATGAATTATATATGTGGAAGTGTTGGGTAACATGTTGCATCAGAGGGTTGATATTTTAAGTTTCCAATATGTATTGTATATGGTATAACACATGCGCCTATCATTGATATTGTCACCATTTCACAACTATACTTGGGCACCTGAGTTACAAATATATATGCTATTTGTGCTATTTGTTTGCATTGAATGTTGTTTTTAATAAACACTTGAATAATGAATTTGATGTGAAGATTGAGCCGTCATTCAGGTTGGCAAAGTTATGTGTTTGTTGACATAATTATAAGACATTGAGCTCTCGCATATTTGGAAACATCTCAGATCTGTGATTAGTTGATGGTGAATAGAGGATTATGAGATGGATTAGAAAGTTAATGAGATAATAATTTTTGAAGAACATAACGCCCCATGCATTCAATGCATGGGATGTGAGCATTCATTCATTGAGGTATACCACCTTTCAATGGGGTTTTTTCATTTCATTTTGATTTTGCACTGGTAAGTGACGCCCCTATTCCAAAACTCGACCGTGGTGGTTGTGTTAATTGGAGACTTATTTTTCGAAAATATTTAAGCGCCAAAGAGAGGTATGGCTACTCTAGATCGTGCCCATCAAATGCGTTTCTTTTGTTGTAGAAATAATTTATGGAATAACTATGCTTAACTGGTAAATGAACATGCTTGTTCTTCTTGTCACTTCAAAAGGGAGTTTTACTCGTTTTATTGCTTTGGTGTTAACCCTCATCTTCAAAGCTATTACTTCTAGTCTTCACTATGTGAACTCATTGTAAATGTCTCATTTTTCGACTTGGTATAGTTTATGTTCTTTTTAAAAAAATGTGGACTCTGTAACAACCTCCTTTTCCACTCAATTTTTCTTGAAGCCTAGGTTGAAAAGTCAAAAAGACTCCTTTAAATGACATCCTTCATTTCACTCGACCACACATTGCAAAGAACTTCTTTGGAAGTTATCCTATCATTCGATTTATTTGTAAGTGAAACCCTATCGATGGCACCGTAATTCTAAGATTTGGGAATTACTTGGTCGTTTTATTCATCGATAAACCCTAGTTGTTTTTAGTCACATGCATGATAAAAGGACGTTTTGTTTTGAGGCTCAAAACTTGCACAAGTTTCACATGATTGTCTAACATGATACCTTTTCATTCCATATTGTTGAAGCTTTTGGTAAAGGATGATATGTTTTTGAATAAGAAAAAGGGTAATATTACCTAGTTTTGAATCCTTATCGATTTGATAGTTGATATATGAGCTATGAATATAGAAATTATTTAAAGCCTTTTCACCTGGGTTGATTGAAAGAAAGTTTTAAAGGAAGGGTTTAATCAACGTATTATATTGGCTTGTTTGGAAATAATGAAACACCAGGACAATTATGCCATAAGTTTTTGGCTCTTGAAATAGTTTGCATCGATTGTGTTGACACAATCAATTGGTATATCCCTTGTTGTATGATGCTTGATTATTATTAAAGATTTCGTGAATATGTTAAATTGCATGTACATACAGAGTTGGTTTGGAATTCTAGTCATTGATTATGGGGTATACTTGTTTACATTGAAATGAAGATGTGGTGGATTGTCTGAGAATGATGAAATGCTTTTATTTCTGCATACAAGATCATATTCCCCCATACTCTCACTTTTCATTCTCATTCCTTTAATTCCCCCCAAATTATAAATTCATCTTCTTCCCCATGTTGTATGAAATAATAAATGTTTTCTATCAACTTGGCATGGATATTTTGACAATAAGGGTATATTTTGATCACTTAAAAATTATGGTGAAGGACATAATTTGAAAAGGATATACTTCCAGGTGATTGTTTTTAATAGACTTTGTTTAGATGAAGTCATATATGTGTTTTGGAAAATGGTTGATTATTCAGGGCCAATCCCCTTCATACTCTCATTTTACATAAATCATTCCCTCGTCCCAAATATCATGTTCATTTGAATTCATATATTTTCCCCCTAATAAAAGAACAAATCCAAAGGTTTCTTGGACATGAATAGTGGATATGCTAGCAGTTAATAAGGATGTTTTTTATATGTAATTCATAAGATTATTATTGGCAGACATTTAGATATTGGAGGATGGTTGATTATCGAGGTGTTATTATCTAAACATGTAACATTACCTCCCTTATCATTTGTTTTCACTTTCCATACATTATCAATCCCTCACATTCACAATTACATTTGAAATTACCATGTTCTTAATTAAACATCAATTATAAGAGGTGGTGAAATATGAACATATTTCAAACCAGAGATGAAATTTTGTTTTAAGTGTCCTTTCCCTTTTATCCCTGGTTGTATCCACGCTTGTTTATTGATCAAGTCAGAGTTTTTTCTAAAATTATGAAAATGAAAATGGTATTTGATGTTTCACTTGCTATTGTATACATACCCTAACCTAGTCTTATGCTTTATAGATGAGATTTTTCAATAGAGGTAGTCATGGCATAGGAAACAAAGGCATAGGAAGAAGGCCAAATGGTTTTTGTCAAGGGGGAAACAAAACACTTCGATTTCAGTTCACTTTGATGTTGATTATGAAGAGTTTAATCGACTCTTACAGATAGGTTTCATGAACTTAGTTGGAAAAAGAGCCTTTCAACCTCCTCTTCAACCTAAAGGACCACCTTTGCACCCTCATCCTAGTATCTTTGTCATACCAGTACATACACATGTGCCCTTACCACCTGAGATCCCAGTCAATGATCGTTGGAATGATGTTGTAAATCCTCCCCAAGTTCAAGCTCATGGATTGCCCACAATGTCATTTTTGTTACCTCCTCCTCCACCTAAGTGACCTCCCTGAAATTTGCATTAGGAGTATCTCATGCTCATTCAACTCAACCACTGGAACTATTTAAGTCCCTTGCCCAAGAACCTGAACCTTCCAAAAGGAAACAATTAGCAAAATATATAAAGTTTGACCAATCTGAATCATCCTCACACTCAATCACCTCACATTCCCAACATCCTAGACATGAGGATGGACATACCCATTTTGAAAATATGCACCTAGAAGCATCAACAATTAAAGTCAAAATGCCCATAAAGACATATTCACATATTCCCAAGCTGACAGAGTCTAAAGAAAGTGGATACAGACAGACTGCCTCACATACAAAATATGATTTCTGATTTTATCATGTTTTTATTTTGAATTCATTTGGGACATATTTTACTTATTTTGGACAAAATGAACTCTACTGTGGTTAATCTGGAAGACATCAACTTTGAAAACCTAAAAACAACGACTTACTTATTTTTGGGTATATACATGCATATATACTTGGTATATGGGAGTCACAAGTATGTTTTGAAACATTTGACGTGTGAGCTTATTATAATGATGTTTTGATGATATTGATGCATATTTATTGATGGAGAAATAAGGGGATATTTTTAAAATTAAACAAAAGAGTTGTTAGGGGGTCCCCGCCTATTAGTCAATATTTGTTATACTCTTATTATTGTTTATTAATGTTTGCTTATGAGTTGTCCCTATTTAACTAAAAGTTATTTAAATAACTTAACTAAAAGTAGTTGGAAATACTCAAAACTATTTTTGAAGAATAAAAGGAGAATTGAAGGGACAAACAAAAGGAGAGAGAGATAGTGGCATAAATTCTGAGAAGGTTCTTACTGAAGGTGGCGATAAGAAGGACAAAGAAGCATATATTATTGACATGTTTTATAAGAGTCGTGACAATGACATATTGTGGCTTGTTGATCCAATTATTTTTTTTAGTCTTGGTTTTACTTAGAAGACACTAGTCATCTCTGTGTGATGTAACACTCCACCTCTGACTTCTAAGTCTTATTAAGGTCCTTACCCATTTTGGGGTATGAAAGAATGTTTTGGGTTGTATTTAAGAACTCAATAAATAAAACCATTTGATGCTTTTGAAGTCCCATTTTGGACTACATGTGTAATATTTATTTCAGATTTTATGTTTTATGATTGTTCATTAAATATGTTATAATTTTATGCTACACACATTTTATTTATTTCCTTGTCATAACACAACATAAAATGAAACAATGATCCCAAGAACATAAATTTGAGGATTAATTGATATTTTTGCAAAAAGGATATAAACATAGGGTAATAATCCCAACTATCTTGTTTTAGCACATCAAGATTCGAAAATGTTCGTATTAGCATAGCCATTCCTTTTCATTAAAATTTATTTGGCGACCATACTGGGGAACTAATCCATAGTTTTTTGGTAGTTGTATCTTATTTCTATACTTAGTTTTGTTTTATTTTTATTTCTTAGTTTTCTTCTATTATTTTTTGATTTCACGACTTTTCCTGTTGTAAGAAAACCTAATATTGGTGATGGTTTAGATGACCAAACTAACATTTCTTTGAATTTATTCAATCTGATTTTAGAAACAACTCATAACCCCATTGTCATCATTCTTGGGAGGTTATTTCCATATATGTTAGAATCCATGAACAGTGGGAAGCCTAGAAAAGGAAAGCCTGAAATTATCCCCCTCAGTAAGAGGTTGACTTATGTCCTTTGGATCTTGTTCTTCTCGAATGATGAGGGTCCATCTCCTAAATTAAATCCTTTATTTGAAACTGGAAGAAGAAATATTGTTTTAGAAAGTCAACAACCTAAGCTCAATAGATCTTTATCCGACTCTTCTAGTTCATCTACATCTCTAGTTCCCATCATTTTTTATATGAATTCTTCATGATCTTCTTCTGGTGCTAGTTCATATACTTCTTCACAAAGCTCTACCTCATCCATAATTGGAAGTATCTTCAGTCATCACATTCGGGTTTAGTCCACAACAAATCCTCCCAAAGTGATAAAAAAGTTTGGTTTATTTCAGTTTGAAGAAGATGCAACCAATACACCATGACTTGTATCTTCACCTTTAAGTCTTACACTAGCTGCAAATCCCCTTCCAAAATTAAAAGATCATTTGCCTAAATTCTCAAGAAATGGTACTATTTCCACTAAAGAACATTTAATTGCATTTTCTAATGCATGTCATAATATAGGAGAAAATGATAATGATACTTCCATGCGTTTATTTGGCAATTGTTTAGAAGGGAAAGTTGTCATTGATTTTTTCGAATTGCCTCCTAAAGTCATTTTGACTTGGGATGAATTGACTTACTGGTTTAAATCAACTTATAGGCAGCCTAAAAACCCAACAGATTTGTTGAGGGAATATAATAATATTGTTTACAACAATGGTGAAACAGTCAAATATTTTAATTTCCACTTCACCAAGTTACACAATCAAATTCCTGAGTTAGTTTGTCCTCATAACCAAGTTGCTTTTATTCAATACTACAATGCATTACCTTCTTCATATCGTCAAAGATTAGAAGAAGAAAATGTAACCAACCTAGGGTTTGCAATTCAAACTTGTTTAGAGTATGAAGAACAATTGGAAAGAATAGGTCTTCCTAAGAAATATTCTATAAGGCAAACTTATATGTCTACAGTTTTGTAGCTTGTTCAAGATATGAGTATTCAAATAATTTCTTATGAGAGGAAAGGTGTCACCTCAAGTTATTCTCATGTTGAGTCTTCTTCTTCTCAAGCCACTTTGAGAAATCGACCAACTAATTCTTCATTTTTAAATAAGTTGTTATAGCAATTTTTTCCACACTCCATGCATATTGCTTTGATGGCCTTCCATTCTCCCCTACAGACTTAAGTCCCCCATTTTTCTCACTCCATAGTCAAAAATACATTTTTTGTTCATATATGAAAGCTACAGTTAGACAATTCACGTATACGCATTTTGCTCCATTACAGCCTGCGTACATCAGGTTTAGTGCTCAAAAATTAAAAAATATTTTGGGTTTCCATGTCATGTCATGAGATCCATGATCCTTGACCTTCCATATACTGGAAACACTCTGAATTGACCCTTCAATTCCATTTGGAGGCTATAAATTGAGCCATACACAAGCCTTGAGATTAATTCATCATTGAGAGCAAAGACACTCTGGAGAAATCTCGCCTCATATTGAGTCTACATCTCTTTGTCCTTGAAAGCTTGAACTTATTGTGTTGAGACCTCAAGCTCTTCTTATCTTGAGATGGAGAACCTAATTTACTCCAACTACTTGTGAGCTTGCCTTTGTGGAGGATTGAAGTGGTGAAGGCCTAATTGGACGGACTTAGTTTCTCAGTTCTGATATGTGTTGTTACAGAAGTTTGTCACCTATGTACTTACGTCGATTACATTAATAGAAATACTCTTTTCTCATCCAATTATATGTCACAAATATTTGTTTTACTTGTTGGCATGTTTACAAGCAGGTGTGCTTGTCATTGATGGCAAGTTTAGAGTATGCAACAATGACAAAACAAGGATAGGTTCGGATACTGGGAGTTGGAGGAGTCAAGAGTCGAGACTCTCCATCACAGGAGTCCCAAAATCGCGAAATGTGAAACCCCAAAAACCCAAAACAGGCACATCGACCGGAGGTCTGGATACCGGGAGTTGGAGGAGTCAAGAGTCAAGACTCTCCATCACAAGAGTCCTGAAATCGCAAAATGTGAAACCCCGAAAACCCGAAACAGGCACATCGACCAGAGGTTCGGATACCGGGAGTTGGAGGAGTCAAGAGTCGAGACTCTCCAGCACAGGAGTCTCGAAATTGCGAAATGCGAAACCGTAAAAACCCAAAACAGGAACTTTGACCGGGATTTGGAGATGTCAAGGACCCTCATGACAGGAGTCTCGAAGCGGCGAAATGTGAAATGCTGAAATATGTTGGTCCGACTCCATTTCGGAGTTTCGGATACCCGGATTTCGTAGACCGGGAAATCAAAGAACAAAGGAACTTTAACCTTTGAAGTCACGATATGCGAAATCGCGAAATAATCCTAGCTGTCGGATCAAGGATTGATCTGGACCGTTGATCAGACATGAATGAAGGCCCGTCAAGTATCAAAATCACGACAAGAACTGGACCGTTGGGTCCATAGGACATGTGGCGACAGATCGTCATTTCGCTGACTGGAAAGTCGAGGAACGGGGTTCCCTAACCTCTCGAACTCGCGATATGCGAAATCGCGAAAAGCCAAAATGCGAAATTGCGACATGGAGGATATATCAGAGATCGTGACTTGGAGAGTCGATATGCCTCGCAACAGGAATTTGCGACATGCGAAATCGCGAAATGCCAAAATACGAAATGACGAAATGATCGAAGCTAGTCCAGCTAAGCTCCTTTTTCAGTGTTTTGGAGATCGCGACTTGGAGAGTCGAGATGCCTCACAACAGGATTGTCGAAATGCCGAAATGCGAAACACATTTTGGCTCAGCCTGTGGTCACATCGATGGAAGATGGAGGAAGGAGCTAGTGCAACCAAGCTCAATTTCAGAGTTTCGGGGATCAGTACGTGAAGCGTAAAGAAACCTTAACCACAGGAATCCCAAAATGCCGAAATGTGAAACGACGAATTAAACGCAAGACCCTACGAACTCCATCCAATGGTGCAAGTGAACTTGAATATGATCGAAGGGATATTGTTGCACTTCACAGTGTAACTGCTAGAAACGACTGATGGTTTCTGCCAGAGGACTTGAAGAGGCCTCAATATGATCGCCAGAGAAGAGGAAGAGGCTGGAGGCATCTTCCAGTGATTGAAGACTATTCTTAGAGGTGATTGACAGATGGATGGGCATTGAAGCCTGTAACTACAACAGAGAGGATTAACTTGACTATGATAGAGAAGAGGAAGAGTCTCAATAGCCAGACAGGCTGAGAAATCTCAGCATAACACCCAGTGATGTTGGACGCGTGG